>BHFT01024323.1:0-20307 GCA_004320025.1 Laticauda laticaudata | reverse complement strand
GCTCCCATGTTCCTGGTCTGCTCCTCCAGCCCAGTGATGTCACTCGCCATTCCCAAGGCTTCCAACAGGCCCTCCCTACCAAAGGCTACGTCTACCAGAAGGTCCAGCAGCACAGGCAGCAGCCCTTCCCAGTTCAGGCCCAACATGTTCATCGGATGCCATTGGTGCCACTGATGCCACCAATGCCACCCACGCCACCGATGCCACCCATCCACCCACACCACTTGATTTGCCACCCATTTGCCACAGATGCCACCAATGCCAGTCCTCACCCAAGCTGCAGACCGGACAGCCCCACTACACTGCTCCTTCCTCCACCCCACAGCAAGGACCGGGCCTCAGAACATTGTCATCGGTTGTATTTGGGCTGACACCCCATTGTTCATGGAGAAGAGCTTCAACATTCACGGGGAGCCAGTTGTCTGAGAGATTCCCAACACACCTCCCCTGTTGTCTCTCGGGGCCAGCACCCCCAGTTGGCGCTTCAGACCAGACTCCAGCAGCAGCCACCTCACAGCCCTGACCATTACACTAGACTGGGCACCCTCGAGTAACCAGAGAGAGTGCCCGGAGACTGGGTAGCTACCTGTGACTTTATTTTTGCTTTGACACTTGAATCTTGGTCATTTTGCTTTTACAGTTTTATTAATATAAATTATCTTGCTTCCACACTTGGTTCAGTTCTCTTTATTAATAAGCTGTTGGAAAATTTTAGAAAATGGTTTAAGGCCTTTGCATGCTGTGGGATGGGTAGATAGCTGTGGGATGGGCAGGGATACCTTTGGGATGGGTAATAGCTGTGGATGGGCAGGATATCTTTGGATGGGTAATAGCTGTGGGATGGGCAGAGATACCTTTGGGATGGGTAATAGCTTGTGGATGGGCAGGGATACCTTTGGGATGGGTAATAGCTGTGGGACAGGCAGGATACCTTTGCGATGGGTAATAGCTGTTGGGATGGGCAGGGATACCTTTGGGATGGTAATAGCTGTGGGATGGGCAGGGATACCTTTGGGAATGGGTAATAGCTTGTGGGATGGGCAGGGATACCTTGTGGATGGGGTAATAGCTGTGGGATGGGCAGGGGATACCTTTGGATGGGTAATAGCTGTGGGATAGATAAAACCTTCCAGTGCAAGCATAGTGGGACTGTATGGTCCACCCTCCCAGTGCCACACCTATGGCCCTTTATATATCAAAAATAATGTAATCATTCATCCAACCACATGTCAACATAAACACAACTCTTTATTAAATGGCCCTGTTCATTGTAGGGCACCCAAATACATGGCCCAATCTCATCAGTGTGATGCAGGACAGGCTGAAGGAAGCATCCATAATCATTCTACCATCCTGTCTTGCCACTCCACTGCTCCAGCTGGGGAGTTGCACCAGTGTCTTCAGGAGGTGCACTGCTTCTTCCCTTCACGTTGAAGCCTCTGTTGCGGCCTTGCACATCTTAGTGTCTGTGGCATCCTCATGAAGTTCTGGAATGCACGAGTGTCTTAGTTCCTCAGCTCCACCATCATTGTTATAACAGTCCGTACTCGGCTCGTTCTCACGAATCCATCTTCGGACCCAGACACTTCTTGGACGCCTCCTTTTCTTCCCTAAGACAGTTGAAAGAGCCTGTAGATGGCTTGCACTGTTGCAGAACGATTGGTGGCTACAAAATGAGTGTGTTACAATCCATGGTGGGAATGATCTGGATGCTGTGGAAGAGCAAAGAGCCAGAATGAAGGCTGCAGAGTCTGCACAAGCAGGGCTGCTGACTGAAAGTGAGATCCAGGTGAGTTTGCTTCCCCCTTTTATAGGCAATATAGGTTTTCCACTATGTGTCCTTTTGCATCCTCTAGGCATCCCCTAGACATCCCTTAATATCCGAGATAGGTCCCCTCTGCGAACCGTTTTTTCTGTTTTTAAATGCTTTGTATGCGAGCTGCATTCCGCTTTCATCCTTTCTCCGTCCATGCTCCTAACGCTGTGTATCCGTTCCACGTCTGTTTCGCTTCCTCCTGTGTTCCGTTTTCGCTGGAGCGGATTTGAGTGCGCGGATGTTGCAGTGGGATGCCAAACAGATATAGCGGACACATAACAGATGACGACGGATGTAGAACGGATGTTCCCCGTATGCGTTGTGGATGGCAGACGGACAAATTGGATACATTTCTGCTCAAAAAGTTTTGAGCAGCTCAAAACTTTTTGAGCGGATGGAACCTCCAATCAAAACAAAGATGCTGGACGGATAGAGAGGATGAAAAACAGAGGCAGTGAGTACAGAACGGAACATGAATTGCGTTAACCAACGGATGGCAAGTGTTTTCTCCATTTTACATCCTCCTTTTCCTCCGTGTGTGCAGTGTGGCATTGGGCTTAAGGAGTTCTACTCCCCCTTCCCACCTGAAAAGAAATCTGTTCCAAATGCAAAACACAAGCAGAGGAGAGAAGAGGAGTGTCCGTTTCGGTTTCACAGCTGCAACCAGTTTTAGTACTAAACAGCTGAGTTAGGTCCACGCCCAGGCTCCTTGGTGTCTCCTTCTTGCTCACACAGCAAATACTGTTTCAGTAACAGGATGCTAGCTAGATGAATACTGATAGATGCTGATAGGCAGAGGCAAAATTTGTTTCCCTTATTTTCTCCAAAAATAAACCCAACCACAAAGTTTCATAGCAAAGCATGGGTATCCAGCTACCTATATTATATTGGCATTCTCATGGATTCCAAAATTCCAAAATCAGAGATCAATGCTGCACAAACATAGAATGGAAGGGTTGGAGGGCACCTCAGAAGTCTTCTACTATAATCCCCTTCTCAAGACTTATATTGTCTCGGTCAAATGTTTGTCCACTCTATTCTTGAAAACCTCCAGTGATGGAGCACTCACAATCCAGGGAAGCAACTGTTGTTCCATTAATTAACTACTCTGCCAGAGAAAACTTGGCACTTCACACAGAAAAGAAATAAAATTCATGAAAATTAATTTCTTACTTCTCGGTTGGGTCCCTAGAATCTTCCACCCTTCCCTTCTTTTTCCTGCCCTCTAGCGCCCTATAGAATAAGTGTGGCAGCCCCTCAAGCGTTGGAAGACAGCTATCATGTCCTGCACAATCCACCCAATCTCTAATATTTACACATAATAGGTGCTGAATAGCAGATTGTGCTCCACAGGATCTAATTTGACTGGAAGTTTCCATGGCAGTTTTCCAGACCAATTGAGCTTAACTCCAGACGATTCTTTACCTAGGAGATGTACTGATGACCAGGACGGTAAATCCTGAATGTCCTTCCATATAAATGGTCATGTAAACATCTCCTACGCAAATTTCACTGCTGGCTAATTCCTTCTAAAGCTCTGCCTACTCAAAACCTTGGTTCCCTGGTTGTGATTTTTAACTCAAGAGCTCACCAGCTGGCTAAAATGGCACGCTGGATGCTGATCTCAAGTGTGGCCAAAAAAAAAAAGCCATTTACTTACTTGTAAGATTGCCTTATTGTGCGACGCCCCGCCGGTAGCTAAGATTTTTGTGGTTGGCACTGCAAGCAAAGAAGAAATTAAATTAATTGAGGTAGTGCAAGATCTTGTCCATCTTACAGAAAATTATGAAAGGCTACAACTTCTTAATGATAGAATTCATTAATAATGGTACTGAAAAGCTGACACATCTGTTAATTGGCTTAGAGGGCTGGATTTTGGCATGAAAGAGGATTTCATTCTAGTTCTGGATAAAAACAAGCACAATTCTGGCTTGACCCTTCAGATGCCATCCGAAGCAAGGAAGCTAGGCACCAGACCCACCATTTACCTAGCTGAGGGATTCTGGGAGTTGAAATCCCTAAGTCAGTGATGGCTAACTTTTTTGTGGTTGCATGTCAAAAGTGTGCGTGTGCATGCTCAACAATGCTTGTGTCTGCCTGCACCCATAATTCAATGTGCATGCGATTCCCCCCCTTCCTNATAATTCAATGTGCATGCGATTCCCCCCCCTTCCTACTTGCCCCACCCCCCTGCGTATGTGAGCACAACCTCCTCCCTTTTGGGCCTAGTAGGCCTCCCTGCAGCCTCCTGGGAGCAAAAACAGCCCTAGTAGGCCCCCTTGTGGCCCGTTTTTGCTCCCAGGAGGGAGGCCTACTAGGCTCCAAATGGGGAGCATGGGCGGCTTGCCCCCATGCATGTGACCCCCACCCTTGCGCATGCACATGCATCTCCTGCATGTACCTTGCTTCCCACAAATGCATGACAGCGACCCGGAAATCAGCTAGTCAGTGGGAGGCGCGCGCACACATGTGATGGACCTGAACTGGGGCAGCAGCTCACCTGCCTGCAAAGATGGCTCTGTGTGCCACCAGTGGCAGGAGTGCCATGGGTTCACCATCGCGGCCCTAAGTCTTAAAAGTTGCTGAGTGTGGAAGAGCCCTGCTTCAATCACTGCACCAAACTAGCTTAATTTTTACACTGCTGTTTTTATTTTTTTATTGCCTCAAAAAGGACTTAAAAGCATACAAAAAGAAATGACAGAAGAGCTCTCAAGGCAGCAAACAATGCCAAGGAAGGCCTGGCAAAGGACAAGCCACCAGTTACTACCTTTTTCACAATGCATTACAATAAGTCACAGAATTTGGGTTTGTTTTTTTTCAGATTTTTATCTTGCCATTTCCCTTCCCCCCCCTCCATACACAGGTAGTCTTCGACTTATAACCATTCAGTGACTGTTCAAAGTTACAACAACTGTTTTTCACGGTTATGATTTTTGCAGCTTCCCATTGGTCACATAATCAACATTGAGACACTTGGCAACTGGTTCACATTTATGATGGCTGCTGTGTCAGGGGTCATGTGATTCCCCTTTTGCAACCTTCTGATGAGCAAAGTCCATGGGGAAGCAAGATTCACTTAGCAATCATGTTACTATCTTATCAGCTTCAGAGAGTCACTTAACGACTATGGCAAGAAAGGTTGTAAAATGAGGCAAAACTCATTTAACAAATGTCTCACTTAAGGGAAGATATGTTGGACCCCACTGTGGTCATAAATTGAGAACTATCTGTACAGCTCAAGGATGAGAAGATACCTAACCCTCCTTCCTCCTCCTATTTTCCACAAAACAACAACCCTGTGAGGATTTAGGTTAAAAAACAGTGATTAGCCCAAGGTCACCCAGCCAGTTTTTCATGCCTTGGGTAGGATTAGAACTCACTGTCTCTTGGTTTCTCAAGCCAACATCTTAACCACTACACCAAACTTTCACTCTTGGCAAACTTGTCCAACTAGCTTGCTGGTAAAGAATCTAAGAGCGATGGAGATCCATGCCTAGCAAATATCCTTAATCGGTATAATACTGAAATGAGGAAAATCTGCAGAAAGATTGCAGTAGAAGGACTGCCGTTAAGGGGTGCCACCTGGCCAGGTTTTCCTCATCATCAGATCTATTCTGAAATTACCTTCCTTGGAAGTCAAGGAAGCAGACTAGAAGGTGGTCTTCTTGGTAGTAGAGAGCATTTAATCAAGGCTGCCATAGTTATGCCATCTTTAACAAAATTTGTAACCTATGATTAATGGTTGTAGCTACGATTTAAGAACTTTGATCTATTACTTTATATCAGTCATCCAGGTCATGGTTATCCCAAAGGTGCTTTTTCAAGAGGCAACTGGACTTTCTGTTTTTTCTTTGAAGACATTTCGCTTCTCATCCAAGAAGCGTGAAGTCGAGACTGTCCTATCACTCCTTATCTTCCTAAGTATACGGAACGTCTGTCGATAACGTCTTACGGAACGTCTCATTTGCATTCTTTTTTAGAGAGTCATTGAGGCCAACTGGAGGTTTATCTGTATCATCACCTAAGTGGTACAAATGGGTGTGGAGCTTTCTGGGAACTGTTCTTCACCATCCAGTCAGAGCTGAAGAAGCTCCTTGAATGAGAAGCGAAAGGTCTTCAAAGAAAAACAATAAAGTCCAGTTGCCTCATGAAAAAGCATCTTTGGGCTGGAGAGAGAAGTTCCCGGAAGATGAGCTCCAGCACGAATCCAAAAGCTCAGAAGAGTAAACCTCTGGTCCAATACCTGACCCAGATTGGATCCTGAAACATTATCCTAGGACACATATATTTGCCTTCATTAATGAGTGTCGCTTTGCTCAAATATGACACCCCGAGTCTTGGAGTGACCTCAAAACAATATTATGAATGTAGGAATTGAAGGCCCACACACCTGGAGGGCGCCCGGTTGGAGAAAATGCTTTACATTATCCTAATTAAACATTGCCATGAAATCTGGTATGACCTTGGGAGGAGACAGGAGAAAGAGCTGTAGAACTAGACAACAGACAGGTAAGAGGCAGCTGAGCCTGCAGAAAGAATGGGCCTGTGATGACCCAGGGTGGGATACAAAACAAATAGTCACAAAAACCTGGTGAAGCCCCTTTTATTCCTTCACTTTGCTTCCAAGCTCCAAATATCCTTAACAAATATCCTCAAGACAAAAAACTCCCATATGAGCAGTTAGAAGAAGAAAGGAAAAAACAACACAAACCAGGCAACATAAGGGCTGGAGGATGTCCACAGATAGCAGAACACACACTGAGAAGGACGCCAAACTCAGAGAGGAACCATGAACTAGAGATATTTCCATGCTTTGTTTCCAGCACTCGCCCATACGCATGTCCGTCCTCTTATTCAGTTGTCACAGTTGCAGCCCATGAAGAAGATCAAAGCCCTCTCCTACCGAGTAGACCACTTCTCTCCCTTATCCTCTCCTCCCTGTGTGCACTCAGATGGAGAGGGGACGGATCTGGGTCCTCCTCTGATTACCCAGCCAGCCTCTGCCCTTCCCCAGCCTCCTGTTCTATATGTAAATGGTTGAATCCTAGACTACAGTTCTGATTGGTCCAGATAAGTAAGAAGTGGATTGGTTCACTAGGAACCAATCCAAAGAGCTGCTGAAAGGCGGCAAATTCAAAGGAATGCCATAGGCTGAAAGCAGGCAGGCCAGCCTGTATAAAAGGCTGGCTGCGGCTGCAGCCAAAGTGTTCCTATTCTGACTACTGTTTGAATAAAGCCTTTTGTTGTTGGAACCCGGTCTACCTCGTGTGTTTTCCGAATAAAACATCCACAACCTCTGGAGCCACACTTCAGCTGTTCCTCCTCTGACTCAGAGTCAGGCTCCACCAGGGGCATGACAGGGCCTAATTTGTTGGGCTAAAATGGTGAGAGAGGAAGTGTTGCACTTTCATACCTGAAAAACTGTTAGTGTTACTTTGCAATAAGGTTAGACCTAATATTTTTAGAGGGTGCTACTTGTTTGGGCTTCCTTGCAAGGCTGGCAGGCATAGCATGACCAACAGCATATGGCCTGCTTGAATTTTCTGAAGTTGTCCACAGGGGAGAAGGATGGTTTCAATCACCCTGTCAAATCTTATCTTTCTTCACACAAATGTCTCCCACCCCACACACTATGGAAACCTCCGGATTCTTTGGTGCAGGAAGTCCCAAATGCAGTCAAGATCAGTGCTGAGAGTTTTGAGTGTCACCCACCAATAAATTTAATCAGAACTTCCTTTTTCAGGGGAAATTTCAAGGATGCACAAATTGGGTTTAAAAAGCTATTAGGTTCCACATCACTGTCAATAAATAACTCAAGCACAGCCCAGTAATCCCTTGGAGAAAACAAGTTTCAATACTACTCATACATGGTGGCAGAGGCTTGCCAATATTTGTAGAAAGGTGTTACAAAAGCCACAGGAAATCCTCTGAAAACCACTAAGCTCAGGAGGCTAAAGTAAACAAACATGCAAAGCCACAACTAAAAACATCTCTTATGGTTTGGTCCTGAAAAGCATCTTTGTGCTACTCTACCAGATCTGAGATTGGATAACTATTTGTCTGAAATGGATGTTTCTTGTCTAAGCAGGGAGTTGGACTAGAACAGGGGTCACCAACCTTTTGGACCTCAGGGGCCACTAAACTCATAATTTTAAATCCCAGGGACCACTAACCAGTTCTGTGGGTGTGGCCTAATTTGTGGGTGTGGCTTGGTGGTCATGTGACTGGCTGGGCATGGCTTGTATGTAAATATTATAAATATTTATATAAATATTGAATTTTTTATTAAAAAAGAGCAACTTTTACCCAAAATCAGGCAAAGCAGACAGGCAGACTGAGTTGCTCACAGAATCACAGATTCATTCAGAAATCTATCTATCTGCCATTGGCTAGCTCAGTCTGTCACAAAACATTTGCTTGCAAGCAAGCTCACAAAATTAACTCACAACACACCATGTATATAAATATTGATTTTTTTTAATTTAAAAAAGAGCAACTTTTACCCCAAATCGGGCAAAGCAGGCAGGCAGATTGAGTTGCTCACATAATCATTCAGTGATCTATCTATCTGCCATCAGCTAGCTCAGTTTGTCACATAAAATTTGCTTGCTGTGATTTTGCACTGAATAATAGAACCTTCAGTCCTAAGGGAGGTTCAGCTGTGCTTAAAAGCAGAGCCGAAGATCTAAAGACTAGCTAGAAAGCAAGAAATCCAACCATTTCCTGCTTCCTAGCTAATCTAAATCTCCCAACGCAGCAGAACAGCTGATGGTCAGAAAAAGGAAAAATAGCAACTTAACAGACATGTTTGCTGGGTAAGGAGTGGGCGGGGAGGGTTCCCACAGGCCATATGGGTGACACAGCCTTGTGTTTCTGCACAGCCTAGATTAATTGATTTTGGGTGCTCTGAGATTTCTCTGCAAAATTTTCTCACGGCCCACCAGTTGGCAACCGCTGGACTAGAAGACCTCCAAGGTCCCTCCAACTCTGTAATTTCATTACATTCCATCCTATTCTATTCTAGAAAAAGAAATGGGATGTTGTGATGTAGAATGTAAGAGTTGTGCCTGGAGCAATTAATTTCAATCAGACAAGAGATCAGCAGTGATGTCACACTTTCTTAGGAGTCACATACACCTGGGATTTCCAGGAGAGCTTCAGGAAGCAGCATTTGGCCAAACAGGAGCCAAAAAGGCGCCTGGGGGAGGGAGGAAAGGAGCAAAATACAACTATACAAGCACTCAACACTTAAGGTGTGAGTGTGTGTGTATGTGTGTGTGTGTAAGAAAAACTCAATGTGGCCAACTCGCTGCAGCCAACTCACTACAAGACAACTCGCTGCAGGACAAGAGTTATACTAATATCAAAGAAATAGTGGAACAGAATCATTAAAGAAACGATGCAAAAAGAGGGACAAAATGACAAAGTTTTTTTTTAAAGAAAATGATTATTTTAAATACTTAGATTGTTGAATTGTTCAGCAGTGAGTTGTCTCACAATGAATTAGCCATCGCAAGTGGATGCACAAATTGGCTGCTCCAAGTTGTGCCGTTCTGACTTAAGAGGGAGCTGGTTCAACAAAAGTTCCCCAGGTCAGCAATATCAATATCTGGAAGAACTGAAGCCTAGGCAAAGCCACAGAAATAATCTAGAATCTAATACAGAGGAGTGTGGAGTCCTTGCTGCTCTTTAAGCTTGGTTGTTTGCTTGTATATGTTTCATTGCCCAATTAGGTGCACTGATGATGTTACCTGTCCCGGTCATAAAACATCTGCAGGAAAATAGCCAAGTTCAGAGAGCACCAAAGACCCCCACAGTTCAATCCTGAATTACATAGATCATCTACTACAGAGGACCCAGAAGAAGGGAAAAATAATCAGATGAGGGGGAAGGTGAATCTATTTGGAGTGGGGCTTTTTTTGGGGGGGGGGTTGCATTCCTGGTTCAAAGACTGGAGCTGTTCTTCGACACCTGACAAAAGGAAGTTAGTTGAGTGATATCACAACATTTCCTTCCAGCCTCTTTTTTTAACTGTCCATCTCTCTGACAATTTAAAGCAGGGGTGTCAAACTCAAGGCTTGTGGGCCAGATCCAGCCCATAGGGTACATGGATCTGGTCCACGGCCCCCCCCTGGAAACAGCAAATGGGCTCCCAATTTCCATTTTTGGCTGGGGCACCTTCCTGCAACCCTCTATCAGCGAAAACAGAGCACGCGCCCCACCCTAGCTCTGTATTCACCAGTAGAAGGTTGCAGGAGACCGTCCCAGCCGAAAACAGAGATTGGGACCCCATTTTCACAGGCAGAGCACTTGGATCACCATAGGCGTCCCTGACATGAGTGACGTCAAGCTGGCCATGCCCACCATGGCCATGCCACGCCCACCAGCCCTCCCAAGGTCAAATACCACCCGATGTGGCCCTCAATGAAATCGAGTTTGACACCCCTGCCTGAAAGCATCTCAATTCTTCCTTGAAAACAACTGCTTCCTCCGCCTTCTCTGGCGCAAGGCTGCTGATCTAGCATTTTTTGAGCAGCTGAGCTCTACCTGTAAGGATGTGCTGGGGACTTGTGCTTGTACAGGTATCCCTTGACTTACGACCACAACTGAGCCCAAAATTTCTGTTGTTAAGCAAGGCATCCATTAAATGAGTTTTGGCCCATTTTACAACCTTTCTTGCCTCAGTTGTTAGGTGAATCACTGCACTTGACAAGTTAGTAACATGGTTGTAAAGTTAATCTTGATTCCCCATGGACTTTGCTGATCAGATGGTAGCATAAAGGGATTACATGATCTCAGGACACTGCAACCATCATAAGTATAAACCATTTGCCAAGCCTGTGAGTTTTGATCACATGACCTGGGGATGCTGCAAAAGTTGTAACTCTGAAAAACGGCCATAAGTCAGGTTTTTCAGTGCCCTTTTCAGTTTGAATGGTCACTAAACGAACTATTGTAAGTTGAGGACTACCAGTATATACATTTAGAGAGGGCGTCTGGTTAGGGAAAGCGGCGCATAATTGGGATTATGGCTTCTTTCCTGCTCTTAGTTAAGATGATAAATCTTAAAAATTTATATTGTGGTGTTTTCCTATAGGCTGCTGGATTCTATATGCTAAATTTCAAAGCAGTAAGTATCTTCTGGTTGCTAGGCAACCGCAGCATCCAATTCTGAGAATCCATCCGTTGAATAGATGACTACCACGTGGTTCCTGCCGAAGGATCCATCATTCTCCCAATCTATATAGCCAAGCCGACAGAAGAGATGAGTGTTTTGGAAAGGGTCTTCTTACTCAGTTGCTGGTTTGCAAGAGATAACATGTGTATCATTACTTCTAAGCTGCCATGGGAGAGATGGGTCCTTGCTTAAAATCTGGAGAAGCAAAAAAGATTTTAATACTCCTTTGCATGGACCCGGCTTTAAGGCAGGGCCACTCATCTGGATGCCTTCCAGATGGTGGGGACAACTCCAAGTAAGGAAAGAGATTAGGGGTGGCACAGAAACCGTCCCCACCCTTAGTTAAGGGCTAAGGCCTTCTTTAGTCTACTACAATGAGATCTACAGCTCTTACCATTCTTTTCTTGACTTGTGACCACAATTGGGAACAGAATTGCCATTGCTAAGCAAGGGGTGTTAAGTGAGTTTTCATCAATTTCATCTTCTTTTTTGCCATGATTGTTAAGTGAATGACTGCAGTTGGTAAGCGAATCCAGTTTCCTTCACTGACTGTGCTTGTTGGAATCCATCTGGGAAACTTGCAAATGGCATTCACATAACCCGGAGATGTTGCAACCACTGTAAAATACACGCCGGTTGCCAAATGTCAAAATTTTGATCAATGACCGTAGGGAATGCAGCAGTGGGTTTCCAGAGGTTTTTGAAAGAGATGAAAAGCTTTCAACGGCTGCCAAACCCTCAAAACAATATTGCGTTTTTGACATGTATTGCAGAAATGAAATATCCAGAGGCATTCCACATCTGCAAAACAATAAAAAGGGGAGGGAAGGCTAATGACTCTCTTTAAACTAGCTATTTGCCAGCCAGACCTTCCAGTTTCAACATCTGGAATTTCTAGAAAGTTCAAAAGGCTAGTATTCCAGATTGGGAGAGGCCAAAAAAATGCACCTGGGGTGACCCCCTTGTACAATGAATACATCCTATGCCTCCTTTGCATCCTGTGCTAAAATAAGAGAAATATTAGATTGCCACCATATAAAGAATCTATTAGATTCTAGAAAGAGTGCAGAGAAGAACAACCAATGATCAGGGGACTGGTTGCAGGAATAGGGTATGTCTAATCTGATGAAGAGAAGGACTAGGGGAGACATGATAACAGTGTTCTAATATCTGAGGGACTGCCCCAAAGAAGAGGGAGTCAAGCTATTCTCCAAAGCACCTGAGAGCAGGAGAAGAAGTAATGGATGGAAACTAATCAGGAAGAGAAACAAACTAGAACTAAGGATAAATTTCCTGACAGCGAGAATGATTAATCAGTGGAAAAACCTGCCTCCAGAAGTTGTGGATGTTCCAACACTGGAAGTTTTATAGAAGCGTTTGGACAACTGTTTGCTTGAAATACAATAGGGTTTCTTGTTTGAGCAGAGTTGGAAAAGTGAGGAAGACACCCAAGGTTTTTTCCAACTGTGTTATTCTGTTAAAATAAAATCCTCCTCAGATCTTCTCCAGATGTACAGAAGGGATCTATAAATGGGTATGAGGGGAGGAGATGATAGCCCCAGATAATTGCAAGTAGCCATAGTTCCCTTCCATGCGCCTGCTTCTTGCTAATAGACATACAACCCTTGTTCACCCTTGAAGACACTTTCCTTTGGCAGCTGTCAAACGTTCTGTGGGAAGCGTGAATAGGCTGTGTAGAATGGGTTGCTCAGATGCATGTCTCTATTTTTAGATTCCTACGCATTATCAATATTTTGCACATTCCCAGAAATAGCATGAAATGTTGACTCCTCCCCCCAAAAAACCCTACATACACACAGGCTCTCTCTGTATCATAATGCTTTGAGGAGCCCAGAATGCTTGGTAGGCCAACAAGGTTAATTATACAATGAATAAAATAAAATCCTCAAATAAATCAGGCCTTTAATAGGTAATGGAGCAAAAGCTGACAGGTAGCCAAAGAAAACATGAACGAAAAGAAAGAAAGAAAGAAAGAAAGAAAGAAAGAAAGAAAGAAAGAAAGAAAGAAAGAAAGAAAGAAAGAAAACATGGAAAGAGGAGAGACTTCAGCGATATCTGTTCTGGGTTTCACCTATATCGTTTAGGATCATTTTCAGCAATTGGCTGGGCAAGGGTGCAAAAGTGGGAGGGGCTTCATTCTACCACAGATTGATGCATAGGCATCTTCGAAATGAAATGCAAAACTTGTTTGCAATCGTGCAATAAAGTGTGTGAAGCCACACTTTAAGGAGCAGTAGGAAGAGCAAGCCATAAATAACAATATCCAGCAAAATTCCTCTGTTTGAAGAAATGTTATTCTGCAGCCCTTTCCTACTCATTTTATTGCAGATTTTGGGGGATTCCAATGCCATTGCTATGTTAAGGATGAAGCCTAGTGACCTCAGTCCAATCTTTGAATGCAAATTAAGCCAAGATTGTTATCTCCATGATTTGGGGAGATGGCAAGAATTTCTAGAAGAGGATTAGAACGTCACCTATAGAAAACTGACAATACTGTTCTCCACTGATCTGGAAATCAGGAACATATAGTAACTGTAATGTTTGCCTACATCAGGAGTAGGGAATTATGGCCCTTTTATGACTTGTGGACTTCAACTCCCAGAATTCCTGAGCCAGCCTTGCTAAAGGGGACATAATTCCTCACCTCTGGTCTACATAATAAATTTTAAGAAACGAATTTCCTGAAAAGAAGAATGCCTCTCTGGATTCATAAGCATACAGAGGAGCCAGTTTGTTCAAATGGTTAAAATACCAGGCTAGAAACCAAGAGATGTGATTTCTAATCGCGCCTTAGCCATGAAAGCTAGCTGCGTGAGTTTGGCCAATCACAGGAAGACAGTAAATTCTAATCCCGCCCCAGGATGAAATCCAATTGGGTGATTTTGGGCCAATCACCAGAACATTAAGAGTTCAAGTCCCTCTTAGCCATGAAAACCAGCTGAGTAACTTTGGACCAATTCCTCTCTCTCAGCCCAATTCACCTCACAGGATTGTTGTGGGAAAAATAGGAGGAGAGCATATATTTGAGTTATTTGCAAAAATGATAAAGGTGGGATACAAATAAATTCAAATAAATTGTAAATAACACAAGTAGTGTTCAACTTACGACCTATTACTTAGCAACCATTCAAAGTTACCACAGACTCCCCCTGCCCAAGATATTTACAATCTGATTCCAAAGTTTTGATGGCTGGGCCCACCCCCACAATTATCTAACAGCATAGGGAGCACTTGGCAACCAGTCTGCATTTACTACTGTTTGCAGCATCCCGTGTAATTTTTTTTTAATCAAAAAATGGTATTTACTTCTGGTTCACAGCAAAAAATGCTTCATAATAAATAATGGATTCACCAGAGATGGGTATTCAGCAGGTTCTAACCAGTTCTGGAGAACTGGTAGCGAAAATTTTGAGTAGTTCAAATCCCACCTCTGATTGGCCCCGCCCGCATCCATTCTCCGCTGCCCAAGTCCCAGCTGATTGGCTGGGTCTTCTTTGGTTGCCCTACACAGAGAACGGAGCTGGAAAGCAGGTCAGTGGGGTGGGGAGGGAATGGGGATTTTGTAGTAGTATCCTTCCCCTGCCATGCCCATAGAACCGGTAGTAAAAGATTTTGAATCCCACCATTGGGGTTCACTTTTGTTAAGTGAGTGCAATCATGGCAATCACTTCACAACCTTCCTCCCAAGAGGGTGTAAAATAAGCTGCGGCCGTAATGGGAAGGCTCCATGATGGTCGTAAGTTGAGGACTGTCTCTGTTTGGCTGATATTTATTTCATTTATTCATTTGTTCAATTTCTTATAGCTGCGCAACTCAACCAAATGACCTGGGTGGCCTACAATTCTAAAGGTACAAAACCATTAAAACTATTAAAAATCAGTATAACAGCAAAACCTTCCACAAAATGAATGGCCCAATCTGTTAAGCTTTGGACCATTTTTATTTTTATGCATATTCAGCCAGATGTTCAGACTGGGTTTGGCGTTCTTATCCACCCATCATGTCTTTTCTGAGGACCCAGGAAAGGCAGTTGTGGATATTTGACAGTTTTAAAGACTGTCATCACAGAATGTAAACTAGGGGTGTCAAACTGGCAGCTCACAAGCCCCATATGTCACATGTAGTCCATGCCTACCCCAGCTCTGCGGATGGGGAAAAACGTCACAAAATGTCATGTGACGGCAACATGACATGACAAGTTTGACACCTGTGATGCAGTGGTGGGATTCAAAAATTTTTACTAGCGGTTCTGTGGGTGTGGCTTGGTGAGCGTGGCAGGGGAAGGATACTGTAAAATCCCCATTCTCTCCCCACCCCACTAACCTGCTTTCCAGCTCCGTTCTCCTGTGCAGGGCAACAAAAAAAGACCTCGCCGATCAGCTGGGACTCGATGGGAGCCAGAGAATAGATGGGGGCGGGGCCAGTCAGAGGTGGGATTTGCGGGTTCTCCAAACTACTCTAAATTTCCGCTACCAGTTCTCCAAAAGTGGTCAGAACCTCCTGAATACCATCTCTGCTGTGACATAAACTGTTTCAAGTAAAGCTGCCTTTAGCAATTGACTGATGCTGAATTTATCAATGCCGGAGGTGTTCAAGTGGTGTGCCGGCTGTTTTGGGATTCCACCCAAGGTGCCTGTTATTATTGGTACTGCCTTTGCTTTCTTTTGCCACGGTTATTCTACTTCCATTTACATGTCTTTGCATTTTGTTATGTTCTTCAGTCCCTTCTCTTCTATTCTGCTGATTATTATTTGGCCATCATTATGGTTCATGCTAAGCATGAAAAGCTGAATTCTGCAATTCTGTGGTGGAGGGGCTCATTATAATCCTAAATTGAAGATTATTGGTACACATATTGCTAAATAAAGAAGTAGGGAGATGGAAAATCTGAACCCCATCTGCTTGTATGGGGTGGCTTTGCCCCTTCCAGTGATAGATTTCTCTCTTCCAGGCTTTGCCCCACCCCTGTTAAATGCAGCCCTCAGTATCAAATGTCTCCTTAGTGCTATTTTAGAAGATGGATGGATGGATGAATAGATAGATAGATAAACAGATGGACAGACAGACAGACAAATATGGATAGATGTAGATAGATATAGATATATGGATGAATGGATGGATGGATGGATGGACACAGATGTAGATGGATGGATGGATGGATGGACAGACATATATAGATTGGCAAATATAAATAAGAAGACCACAGACAGACAAATGTTGATAGACCGACAGACAGACCAGGATTTATTTATTTATTTATTTATTTGTTTGTTTGTTTGTTTGTTTATTTCCTGCCTTTATTATTTTTACAAATAACTCAAAATGGCAAACACAGACAATACTCTTTCCTCCTCCTATTTTCTCTACAACAACCTTCTGTGAGAGAATGACAATAGCCCAAAGTCACCCAGCTGGCTTCCATGACTAAGTCGGGACTTGAACTCCTAGTCTCCTGCTTTCTAGACTGGTGCTACACCATTATACCAAATAGGTTCTCTCTAAATGTCGTAGCTGGTGATATTAACCTAACAGCTTAAGTTATGGTGCCTTCAATCCAGGTTGACTGAGCTCTAAGGTGTGACTCCTACCCACATCAGCCATGCACAGGAATTACAAGCATTGGGAATCTGATTCAGTGCTCAAAAATAATATCATCATCTGTTTCTTACCCAAGGACAGTGGTTCGCCTTTCAGAAAATATCAGTGTTTGTTGCCTGGTGGCCTTGAATTATTCATCAAGCTCCACCACTTTCTTGTCCAATTCACTTTGTCATTTCCCTACAACTTATTCCCAGCAGCTCTGATGAAAATATAACACAATAACACCTGCTTACAAGAAGCATTCAATTTACTACATGCCTTGATTGAAAAGACATTTCCTCTGCTCCCAAGTTAAAATTAGATGCTCTTTTTTTAATGGAAGATTCGTGTTTTTGAGTAGAGTACAGCAACATGATATGCAATGTGGCAAGACTTCTTCAGCAATCTTACCCCAAAAAACTAAAAGTTTTGTCCTTTTTCTAAGAAAAGAAAAAAAAAACATGATATGACATTAGAGCAAAGTATTAAATTCCACCCACAAATAGTAAGGTGACTTTAAATTAAGAGTTTCTGGAGAATTGTGGGCAGATTGCTGTATGCAGAGACAAGATTCCCACTCCTGTATCCAAACTTGGTCCCTTGTTTTTCATTCTCCGTTCCTTCAACTAGAACTTTTCCAACCAGATGTTCTCAATCTTTAGATCTTTGTGTGTACATAACCCTGAATAATTTGGCAGCAGCACCTGGTTGATCTTGGACGTCAAATGAATCTTCCCATCTGCAAGCAGTGACAAGACTTAGATGACCATGAAAAGGAAACCATGAAGGGTTGAACACTCTTCGTCCTGAGATAGTCAAGCCCCAGGAAATGCCAAGGTAATCAACCAGATGGAGAAGTCAAACAGGTTGAAGGTGCTTCAACCTGTTGGTGATGCCTCCTCCAACAGTTGAGTTTGACTTAGGAGAGTTTTATTGGTTTTTACTTGTCAGAAGCCAGCTGGGAAGGTTGTGAAATCATGGCGATCATATAATTCTGGGATGTTGAAACCATCATATACATGCCAGTTACCAAGGGCCTGAATTTTGATCATATGACTGTGAGGATTCTGCAATGGTCCTGTGAGTTCTGGTTGTAAGTCACGTTTTTCAGTACTGGTGTGACTTAAATCAGTCACTAAATAAATGGTTGTAACTTGAGAGCCACTTGTAGAAACTCATGACCTTGATACAAACAAGGCATGGTACTCAAGCAGATCTCTGTGAATCTCTCTTTAGGAGTCTGTCATGGACAGGGGATTAGCTATCATACCTAAACTAGGTTTGGTGGTTTGTAGGTCTTGAAGGCTTATTAGATTCATAATTTGATGCTCCCACATGTGTTGGGACTACAGCTACACAAGAAGACAGTGAGTTCTAGTCCCACCTTAGGCATGAAAACCAGCTGGATGACTTTGGGCCAGCCACTGTCTCTCAGCCCAGCCAATCTCACAAGGTTAAGTGGGGAAAAGGAGAAGGGGATGGAATATTAGATATGTTCATCGTTAGCTACCGGTTCGCCCAGCCCTGCTTATAATGCATGTTGCTCCCTATCACAATTCCGACACAATCTTTTAAAAAATGAGCAAAGTTTTATTTACAAATATTTAACCCTAGTTATTTTTTTTAAAATCTATCTTTAGAGGAAACCCTAATCATTTCTTCTTCTGGCAACCTGTCAATTATAGTAAATTTGCAAATAAACTCTTGGACTCAATTCCAATCACCACAGGTAGTAAAACTAGAGCAGATAATGTGAATTCTTCCTCCACCCACCCATACTCCATTTTTTTCACAGCTTTTATCCAGGTTCACTGCTTCCCAGCAAGTCTGATCAGATCTTCTGTGTACAGAAATGAATGACATATTTGCTAATTGTCCCATTAAACTTTCCACCTTTTGGCAAAGCAGAGCAGAGCAAAGCAAAGCAAAGCAAAGCAAAGCAGAGCAGAGCAGAGCAGAGCCATACCCACCAAATGACTTTTTCAAGGACATTGAGGCATCTTTGATTTTGTAAACAATCAGCCCAACCAATGAATTGACGGTCTCTGCATTTACTCAAAATGTGGTGCATATATAAATTCACATACACATACACACACAAGGCAATCCCTCCAATAATGGGGAAATGGAGCAATTATTTTTATTTTAAGAAATGGAAAATGCAAGAGAAGAAGAGGTAAACAGTCAAGGAAAGAATGTTCTTAATGCATTTTTACTCCCAAATTAATTAGACATTCTGAAAAATATTGGGTGGAGGAGAGAGAAAATTCTAATTCAGCTTTCTCCAAAGAGTTTTCCTTCAGATATACCAAACACTTTATCCAAGGTAGCTGGTTATTCTGGCAGTTACAATCCAAAACATCTAAAGGGCATGTTACTGAACACATGCCTTTTGTTGTTGTCACTTGTCAATTAAATTTTTTAATTTTATTTTTATTTATTTATTTTTGTCAATTGCTTACAAGATAATAGGTATAAGTAAAAACAGAGTTATGAATACATGGATACATATAAGAAAAATAAAAATAAAAAAATAAAAATTTGATATTTGTTTCTCCTCTTATTATTTTGGAAATGGAGACATCAGCAAATGCTGGTGTTGAAACTATGTGTTTTCTCCCCTAAATAAATATAGTATAGTTTGTGAACATAGCTGAGATCCTCAACTGTCAGGGAGTAGATCTGGAATTTGAGAACGCCATGGATGATCTCACAAAATGGCTGACCCGGCAGGCATGAGCTGATAAAAAAACATCAACTGCCGGAAAATGAATTCATTAAGCTTAAAAGGGAGGCATTCCTTCTAACAACCAGAGATTAAGGCAAAACAGGTCTGAGACAGAAAGCAAAATTCAGAGATCGTACAAGAATACACAATGAGGCAAAGAACCTGTTTCAAATGCCAAATTTAACTATTTTCTCTTCTCGAACACAACACAATTCCACTTTCACACAAGCAAAAGGATAATATTCAGAAATGGCAAGAAAGAGTTAACTTCTAAAGGAAAAATGAAGTAAAATAAATATAAAAACCGAAGAAATGGGAGATGCCAAGGAATGTCCTTGGGAGGTAGGGTGAAGGAATTCAGCTGCCCCCATTTAAAGCTCTAGCATTATGATAATCTCTCAATCAAGGAGGAAAAACCGACTGGAAGCTCTCCACATTCCATGTTCTCCTTGAGGGACAGTGATAGTGAAAATTACAAGCTTTTAGAGAAGGATGACCATTCCACTTCCATCTTGCAGCCAAGTTCAGAAGCTTGGGAATCAAATGACTGCCCTAAGCAACATGGAAGAATGCCATGCATTGTCCAAGGAGATTCTCAGTCATCCCAGGTCATGGTTGGTTGTCCCAAAGGTGTTTCAAAAAAGTCCAGTTGCCTTTTGGAAAAGAACCTTTGAGGTGGTGCTGTGCATTCATTAAGAACTAAGACAGGCATATTAATGTTGACTGTTTTTCTCTTAGTTATATAGCTGTTTATCTTAGTTATATAATTATATACTATTCAGTTAGTATTAATGTTTACTGCTTATCTTAGTTTATAGTTGTTGTTTTTCTCTTCTTTTAATAGTGGAATTTACAATTCCAGGCCGGGAGTGTGCTGTCCCAGCCAGTCTATGGGAATTGGATACTTACTTAAGGCTAGGTCACACTGGCCGATGGATGCAAAACGTATGTAAAAAGGACACAGCGGACGAGCAAATTTTCCAT
>BHFT01024322.1:3512-14904 GCA_004320025.1 Laticauda laticaudata | reverse complement strand
CCCTGTCCCTTTGTAATTTCGCTGCTCACTTTTCTTTTCTTAAAAATTCCATGTTACCTTAATCCCAGGGTACTTTTTGTTTAGTTATATTGCCCAGTTGTCCTGGTTCAGATGTTATCCACCTCTTTATTCCCTTCTGCACAAATCTTAATCCAACTGAGTCCTCCTCTTCGGGGTGACCATTTTAAACCATCACTGAAGTTGTCTTCGGGGGGGGAAAGACCAAGCCCAGGAGGGGAGATGCGGCTCTCCTCAACCTGGCTTGCGACTTCCCCTTACTCCGCCACCTCTCCAAGGCAGCTTCAGCCCCTAATTATAATGATCAGGGCTCTCCAACGAAAGAGCACGGACCATAGCCGCAGAGAGTCACGATCTACGGTCTGTCAGTGAGGATTAACTTGAAATGTAATTAGCTGTATTTTAATTAACAATGCTCATAATGTCTCATATTGCTGACAATGATTATATATAGTAATTTTCTGAAAAGAATTTTTTAAAATAAAACTGCCATTATCGAACATGGCAAAGAAAGTATAAATTTGAAATTAATCTTTAAGATCTGCCTTAAAGGAAAGATAATACTTTCGAGATAATAAGCAGCATTTAGTATTTATTATGTGTTAGAAAGCATGTTATCTTATGTCTACATCTTGTTATAGTTTTAGACAGTTTGCTTTGTAGTGGATAAGGTATTTAGACTTAAAATATCAGGAGTTCAAAACCTTACTCAGCTGTGAACTTGACTTCAGAGATCATTGTAATTAAAATAAGATAATTTACATGGACTGTATCAAGCTTTTGAGAAATAAATTAGGAAACAAGTGTATATTTCTGGATAATAGTGAAATCATTCCTCCTTTTACATGAGTGTTTTTGAATCTATTTCTGCACTGCATTTTGAGAGATTTTAATAATAAACCAAGGAAAATAAAGCCTATTTTCTGTAAATACAGAATTGGCAGTTTTTAAATATAGATTATTAAGTTTATTCATCCTAAAACTGTAGTTGGTAACCACAGTTTAATTACTCTTGTAGGGCAGTTGATGGAGTTGATGAAGATCCTGATTTGGTTCATATGGAAGTCGAAGATCCAAATGGAGGTACTCATTAGGATATTGTAGTTATTTTTTGTTTTGAACATTTCTGGTTAAATTCATGAAAAAATTCATCCAAAGTTATGGTTAAGTTGACAAAAATTGGGAATTGCTTTCTAAGTGCCATAATCTATGTCATTCTTATGTATTCAGCAACTCTACCTCATCTCTTTTTCTCATTTTATGTATGCTATTAGCATTGTCAATGTAAAAATATTCTAAAAAATCTTTAATTATGGATATCAAAATGGATATCATAATTAGTCCAATTATGTTTAAATAATAATTTATAGTTTAATCAATTTATGATATCGATCAAGTAGATATAAGTTAATATTACTAGAAAATAAGACCTGCTCCATTATACTTAAATGAGCTAATAATGTAGACACAAAAGGCAAACAAAAGATTTTGTACAAAACAAGATAAATCAATGCACATATAACTTTTTATGTCTAATCTGATATATTTCTGCTTTCCATCTAAAGTAACTTAGCCAAATAGTGTGTACCACAAGTGTTCTCATGTAGTGCCTGTGTTAACACAAATAAAACACTGTTCACTGAAGCATTGGCATCTGTTCCTATGGGACAGATCCAGTGATCGCTACTAAAGAATCTAACAAAGAAAAGTTTTACTGCAGGATACAAAAAACTTTCACAAGATGGAAACAGATATTCAATGTAGATATGAGTGAAACAGGAACAGGATGCCCGTAGGTTAATTTGTCCTTACCTTCATTTCTTCCTTATCCTTCTCCAATCAAAGCTGGTTGGCAGAAAGTACAGTTGGGTGAGTCTCTGATAGGGACTCCCCAGTTTATTTTTAACTAGGCCACCAGTATTCCTAAATCCCAGTATGGGGGTTCAAAAGCAAGAATATAAAATATTCATTATACAGTGCAATGGATGGACAGAAGAAGCTCCACTGAGGCAGTTCTCAAACATAAGAACCTTTGATTTAGATAAGAAAAAAAATTGGCAGGAAGGAATAATGTACTTATATTGGATTTTACCTTTAATTGATATGAGGAAAATTTTATGGGATTTTGTGAATCAAAACATAAAGATACTTAAGAGTATCTAAGACAAATTGAAAACCTAATTTAAAGAGCTTGACTAAGTACATACCTAAAGTTTATTTTGGTTAATTTAATGAACCTTTCAAGTAAGGTTTTCTCAAATGTGGAATCTTGAGACTTTCTAAGAAGAAATCTTTGTTATTGTTATGCAAAAATAATGGAGTAGAAATCAAATTGTTAACTAGTATGAAGTAGATCGTTTTTGATTTATGCATGAATGAAAACTTTTTGGTTTCGCTGGAAAGTCAAAGTGTATAAGTCAAACACAAAACCAGAGAAAGAGCTTGTGTCAGAGTGTCTTAGTGTCCTGCTTCCTATACCACCCTTCCACCCAAGTGCTATGAGTAATATTCAGTATCAAAATAATCAATGTGTTTAATGCTGCAATTACAAAGTTCAGTAATTACCATGAAGTGGACTAAATTGGCCATTCTATTTTAACAAAATAATTTACAAACTCAGACAATTACAAATAATTTTAGTGTCTATAAATACTGTTCAAAATCAAAACCAGAAACTATCAAATAATTTCCAAAATACTTTATTAAAATGAATAACTAAAACTTATTCAACAGCCTTTAATAACTTGAATGTAGCTCTTCAAGAAGCAGTAATCACAGAAATACAGTTTCTTGTATTATTTTGTAAAAGCATTGGATAACTTCTGTGTCATATAACTGTGCTATATAGAATATTTATTTAAATCTGATTTATGCATTATAAAAGATTTTTGTTTTTTGAGAAAGATATTCCTTTCTTCTGTTGATATAATGCAATCATTGTGAATATACCATTTGTATTGTTTATGTTGTATTACCAGTACTAAGTTTGTGTCCTAATAAAAAAGGAACAATAAAATTAAAATCTCTATATTTTCATGTTGCATTAAATTAGCATAATACAAATCTAACTATACATATTTTTTACTTATGTCAATTTTAATAGTATCTTAAGAAGCTGATCCATACTCTGACAGAAAAGACAATCTTTAAGGAAAATAATGCTGTTTTATTATTGCATATAATGCATATTATTGCATTTATTAATCTTATTCGGCATGCTTCCATCAGCAACTCCCAAGCATCAATAATTATCTAATGATGTTTCTTTCAGGTACCTAAGCTTTGAATGTTTTTGCCGCACTGTTTATATTTTGTCACTGAGTTATTCTAATATGTTTAAACTGTCTCTTTTGAGACCCAGTGCAATTATCAGCGAACAGAAGATATGCTTCAGAATGAATAGCGTATTTTTTAAATTCTTGTTTTGCAGGAATGTCTTTTACTCACTTTTTGCTTCATTTTTTCATTCCTTCCTTCATTATATTTATATCCAAAGTCACGTTTAGTGTCCAATTTTGTTTTCACTTTATATTCAATATTCATTCTTCGTCTTTACGTTTTATAGATCAATTACCAGATTGTTTGTTTGTCAAGCATGTATGAGAAAACATTATTAAAGTATGAATATAACTATAAACAGGTGTAGGTATATACATAATAAATGAATATGAATAAATGGATAAATAGGAACAGTAGGACAGGCATGGTAGGCATGCTGGTGCTCTTATGCATGCCCCCTTACAGACCTCTCAGGAATGGGGTGAGGTCCATGGTAGACAGTTTAAGGTTAAAATGTGGGGGTTTGAAGATGTAACAACAGAATCAAGTACTGAGTTCTAGGCACTGACCTGGAATCATATGGCTCATATGGGTATGAGCTCTGCATAATCTTTCCATTGCTATCAATATTCTTCTGGACATGTACAGAATTGTACATAATAATCATACCAGCACTGAGTTGTAAAGAATAAAAACCTCATACATCTTGAGTGACAGTGATTCTTCTAACACAGTGTAAAACTTCTTAGCTTTTTTTTTATCAATAGGCTCAAATTGCTGGCTGTATTGTTCAATTTATTGTCAGTGAAGACACCTAAATCCTTTCACTGATGCAGTGCTTTCAAACCATGAACATTTTGTTTTCTACCTATTTTTTTTTCTTCCTAACTGTAAAACTTTTTTATTGTTCCCTACTGAAAACATCTCTTTCTTTCTTTGTCAAACATGTACAAGATAACAAATATAGGTATGAACATAAACATTAACAAAGTAAATACCAATAAATGGGGACAGTAAGACAGGGCGGTAGGCATGCCGATGCACTTATGCCCACACTCTTTAAGGACCTCTTAAAAATGGGGTGAGGTCCACGGTAGACAGTTTGAGGTTGAAGTTGTGAGGGGCTGAGGCTATAACATTGGAGTTAGGTAGGGTGTTCTATTCAACCACGCTGTTGCTGAAGTCATAATTTCTGCAATCAAGTTTGGAGCAGTTTACCTTGAGTTTGTATCAGTTGTTTGCCCGTGTATTATTGTGATTGAAGCTGAAGAAGTATATAATTAGAAATAGCATTTGTACACAGACTGTGGTTATTATTTGGCTGTTGTGCTCATAATTTAAAGCCCCTGTCACACTGCACCAACGGATGGAAAACAGGAGCGCAAAAACACC
Organism: Laticauda laticaudata; assembly: GCA_004320025.1. NCBI lineage: Eukaryota > Metazoa > Chordata > Lepidosauria > Squamata > Elapidae > Laticauda > Laticauda laticaudata. The sequence goes on along the minus strand of BHFT01024322.1, from coordinate 10,215 downwards.
TTGCCATCCGTGCGTTAACGGCAATGCTTCGCGTTCTGTACTCACTGCGCCTCGTATTTGGCTATCCTCTCGTATCCGTCCAGCATCTGTCATTGACATTCATTCGCCTCTCCTCCCTCCAAAAGTATGTGATCATCTGCCTCAAAAACTCTGCAGCCGGAAAATGTACTCCAACCGTCCGTCTCTGCATGCCGCTAGGCATACCGGGGGACATCCCATTCGCATACATCGAGCAATCCCTGCTACCATCCGCGTGACATGGCCGCGAGCATCCCCGTCCTTGCGCATGCGCGAGCGCGAATTCACATCGCGCTCCCTAGCAGAATAGCGGTCAAAGTGTGAGGAAGCGTCGGAACGGTAGAAAACGCGGAACGGCCCATACCGCAGCTGCCTCTAGCTGAGGGACTCGGAGAAACGTGGATGGAAAGGGCTGGATCGCAGCTCGCAAGAAAGGGCATTTAAAACATGGAAAAAACGTTCTCAAACGATCTATCTCGGAATATTAAGGATGCCGTAGAGGATGCCTTAGAGCGTATTGTCATAACGACACCAATAGTCGCGCAAACCCTATATTGCTACAAAAAGGCTGGAGCAACTCACCTGGATCTCACTTTCAGTCCAGCAGCCCTGCGTGCGGACCATACTTGCCAGCCTTCCATGCGGGCTCCTCTGCTACTTCCACATGCATAGTTGAATGTCCACCATGGACTCGTAACACAGTCCCTTTTGGTAGCCTACCATCGTTTCCTGCCACAGTGCCAAAGCCATTCTAACAAGGCCTCTTGTGAACTCTACTACGGGGAAGAAAGCGAGGCGGCCAAGAAGCGTCTGGCGCCGAGGATTGGCAGTCGGGAGAAGAGCAGAGTATGGACTGTTACAACAAGCTTGATGGCTGGAGTTCAGTTAACAAGAGTAATCCTCGTGCTTTCCAGAACTTTCATGAAGGGATGCCTCCAAGCCATGTTTGACGGAGAGTTGTGGATAGGGGGGGCGCGCTTCGACACACACATTGACCCAAGCAGTCCAGCACCAACATTATCCGTAGCCTGGACCTCCCACACTCCGTTGGAAGCCATAGATGGCATTCAGCACGTGGCCTGCAAGACAAACCAGCCAAGTCGGGTCCCACTTTTTTCAACTTGACAAGGGCTTGACTTCCCAGCATCATCCTCATTCGCCTATGGTCGAATGCTGACTACCAGAAAGTTGTCAAGGCTCACATCGATAGCTTTCAATGGCAACGGGTCAAGCTTAGATGCACCAGCGCTATACAACGCTTGCTGGCCGAGTCACCTCAAGAACTGAACGGCAAAGCCTCATTCATGCGACTTCCGCAGATCCAGACCCCCTGCCCAATCGGACGGCACAGATGTGCCCTACTTCATCATGCGGGTGATCGTCTCTCTCTCCTTCAGAACCTACCTCATGAAAGCCCTACACCTCCGCAGCAATGCCTCACCCGTGAAGATTGAGGACTCTTCAACTACAGGACGTGTCCAATGGCAAGCTGGTGCAGAGAACGGCCTTTGGTCTGGCCACACATTTTTCCAGTGCATTCTCGTACCACCATTGCAGCATTGCCTGTCCCTACGAGGATCCTGTGATGGAGGATCTGGCGGAAGCTAGTTGCGTCTACATCCTGACCGCGAAATCTCCCATGCGCACCCCCCTACCCTAGCCTTGCAGAACAGGTCGATAAAGGACCATCCACACACGGCAATGGCGGACATGGAGCCTGGGCAGGAATGGGAGGCAAGTGGCAAAAAACCTGATTAGAGCACTCGAGGGATCTGCAAGGCCCCACAGAGCCTCACGTGAACCGGGATCTCCTATGACACGCCAGGCCGCAACCTCCATAGAATACATGGATGCAACTCCCCAGCTGGAGCTCGAATGGAGTGAAGTAAGACAGGGATCGGTAGTTGAATGATAGATATGGATTGCTACATCGCTTCCACTTCTCAGCCTATGCTCTTCATCAACACAGATGAAGAATGTGGGCCTATGACATGTTGGGTGGCCTACAATGAATAGGCAAGTTCACATAATAGAGTCTGTGTTTATGTTGACATGTGTGGATCAATGGGAGTTACAATCTAGTATTGATTACTGCAGAGGGCCATTTAGCCCTGTGGCACCTGGTGATAGGGTGACCATACAGTCCCACTATTGGCTTGCACTGGAGGGTTTATCTAATCCCCACAGACGTGATGTTCCAACCCATCCCACAACTATCCTAACCCATCCCAAAAAGGTATCCCTGCCATCCCACTGCGTAATTCTAATAAGCCATCCACAAGCATGGCAAAGGCTTAAATCCTATTCTCAAAAGTTTCCACCAAACGACTTAACATTTAATAAAAATAAATGACCCGGCAAGTATGTTGAAGCGCAAAGAAATCTTTATTAATATACAAGCTGTAAAAGAAAACATGACCCAAGTCAAGTGGTCCAATAAAGTCTACAGGTTAAGCACCCAGTCTCTGCGCACTCTATCGGTCACCTCAGGACATTCTGCCCCAGTCTTCAGGATACCTTATCTCTAGGTGAAAGGGTCCAGGTGCCTGTGAGCGGCTGTTGCTGGATGTGCTGGGTCTGAAGCCCCCTGGGGCGCCTTGGCCCGGAGAGGACAAACAAGGTGACGGTGTGTGGAGGAAGCTCTCAGACAAGCTGGCTCAGCCCCGTATGTTGAGAGCTCCTTTCTCCACTGCCATGGAAGGTGTCCAGTCCCAATACTGACGACAGATGTACTGAGGCCGGCTGGCTGTGTGGTTGGAGGATGGAGCAGTGTAGTTGGGGCTTGTGCTGGTCTGCAGCTGTGGTGAAGGACTTGGCGTGGTGCGGTCCGGCATCCTCGTCCAAGGGTGCGGCGTATCCTAGTTGGCATCAGTGGACATGGGTCGGCATCAGCAGTGCAGTGGGTGGCATCGGTGCGCGCATCACGATAGGCATATCCCCCGGAGGATTCTCAGGCATATGATGGAAACACAACCCGTAGGAACAACACAAATGGTGGCAGGTCCGACACTACTAGCCTGTGGCGGAACTGGGAAGGCGCTGTTGCTCGCCTGTGCTGCTGGGACCCTCCTGGTTAGCCGTACGCCTGGGTAGGTCCGAGGGCCTGTGGAAAGCCTTGGAATGGGGAGTGACATCACCTGGGGTGGAGAGACAGACCTTGGATCGGGATGGTGAGCAGGTTCCTCTGGATCTGGTAGCCTGGTTTGAAGCAGCTCGGCTGATCCCGCCGTCCTTCACCCACCTGGTACTGGGCTTTCCTCCAGTCCTGTGATGCGGTCGTGGTTGAACGATAGGTGAGGATAGGGCTTGCGGTTGGAGGATGGAGGAGTTCTGTACTGGTGTGAACAGCTGAGAGTGAGAGAGATACTATGCTGCTGTGTGGATTGGCGTCTCTCTCTCATCTCCAGCGAGACAGATCGTGGCTCTGCCCCTCCCTCTTGCAGCTCTCTGTCCGCTCTGCTGTGGAGGTGTGAGCACATATAGGGGCTTGGGTACTGCGGGGTGAGACTGTCGGCTATGTGAAGTGTCTGTCTGCCTTTCTTCCCACTGCCGCCAGGGAGTCCTCCAACGGCACTCCCCACGATTTAAAACAGCTGTTCGCGGGTTCTTCCGCCATTGGGACGCTCCACAGAAAACCTGCCTGGCAGACAGGAGTCCTGACATACTCCGGCCGGAAGAGGACTGGCTCTCAGCAGCGCTGCCGGAAGAGAGAGTCGTGCTTGTAGAGGGGCGTGCTTCCTCTACAGCCATAGGTGCGCGGATCTCACCCTCCAGGAAGCATACACCTTGGCCATCTACCGTAGGATACACATACATGGTTCTGTCAGCTTTGACCGTGGCTCTGGACAGATTTCCTTGAGTGCAGCTATCCGTCGTACCAGTTGTGTGCAATTCTATGTTTTTCCACCAGACACCGAGGAGCACCTCCAATTGTGTATAGCCCAGACTCTCCGCCTTCTCTCTCGCAGCAGCCTGTTTACATATATATAAGGATCTTTGTCCCTGTAGCCTGTGTCCCTTCCGCCACTACTATACTCATTTCTCTCTCAGACGCGAGCGTGCGCGCGCGGAGCACCTCATCCTTCGTGTTCTCCTCTAATACTGGAGGCATTGCCTCCGTCTTCCCGTTTCTCCGCACTAGACCTTCTTCCTCCCTTTGGCAGGACCAGATGGTGCCATCATCAGGAGGGGCTTCCCAGGTTGGTAGGGGCTGCTCCTCCACACCACCAGCCAGGTCAGCAAGTGTCACCAGCAGGATTCATCTCCGTGCACGCACGCGGCCAGGGCAGCACCAGCAGCGGACCAGATTCGGGCCAGCAGCAGCATTCAGCGAGGACAGGGTATCAGCACGCTAAGCAGAGTGAGAGCACCAGCAGACTCTTATCAGCAGCGCCAGCTGAGCGACCAGGAGCGCCAGGCGCCAGGACCATGGAGCACGAAGCAGGACAGAGCACGAGCGACCGAGCAGGACGGAGCAAGACCAGGAGAACCGAAGCAGACCTAGGAGCACGAGTCAAGGCACGCGCATGAGCAGGCACCAGCGTCAATGTCTCAGGATTGGGTTGCAGGCTTCAGCAGAGTATAAGCACCCAGTGCAGAAGCACCTCCGCCAGAACAAGCCCATGTGACATAAGCAGAGGTAAGCACCACAGCACCACTGCCATAAGCCAGCATCAGCAGCTCCTCCAGAAGCCAAGCAATTCAAGCAGCCCCGCTTATCTCTACTAGATAGCATCATCAGCTCCTCCAGAAGCAGAAGCAGCAGGAAGCCCCTAAGCCGCAGCAAGACGCGATAATCCTGTGCGTAGCAGAAGCCCCAGCAGAAAGCAGAATGAGGGCCAAGGATGGTGAGAGGGTGTGCGCACGTGATCCCTCTTGCCACCCGAGAGCAGATGGCAGCAATCGTGCTGAGCTTTCTCTTCCTCTCCCCATGGTCTCGGGGGTTGCTGGCCTGGCAGGACAGCAGGCTGGCAGTGCGGCAGGGCAGCAGAATGATGCAAGGGTCAGCAGAGCTGGCAGGCCGGGCATGCGCATCGCTAGGCGAGGCAGTGACGTGAGGTGCCACGGCACTCTATCGCGTGTCTGGTTAGGTCTTCTCCTGCTGACGATTGTGACCGTGCTTGTGCAGCTGCTTCCCTTACTATAATCCGCGGGGCTGACACAAATACATATTAACCTCCCTCACCATGCCAGACACAATATGAACGCTAGGCATTCCGCTCGGCTTCTGCTAGGCTTCCACTGTTGCATCCGCTCTCATCCACTAGGCATCCGCGTGCATCCGCTTCATCCGCTCGCTGTCCGTTCCTCGAGAGACATCCGACTGATATTCCGTTTCCTGACCCGACCTTCCATTTGCTGCGGTCCCCCGGACGCCCTGCTCGTGATAGAATGCATCCTCTATTCCCAGTTCGAGCTTTCCATCACGCGTAGGCTTCCGTTGCGCATTGCCTTTCTCACTCTCCGTCTCCCTACACACGTCCTCCCCCCGTCCGTTCCTTTCCGTGTTATCCGCTCTGGTTATGCAAGTTTTTGCCCCTTTTGAGAGTGGATAACAACAGATGGAACATTTCTCTCGTCCGCTGTGTCCTTTTTACAAACATTTTGCATCCGTCAGCCAGTGTGACAGGGCCTTAAGCAATTTTAACCAAAAAAATTAAAAATGTAATTTAGGAAGCACTACTCTGCCATATTCATCTATTTCATTTAACAATATTTTCCCAACCTTGTTCGGATTTTCTACAAAGAATACCATGTCATCAGCAAATTCCTGTGTTTTATACTCTTCCTTTTTTATCTTGGTGCCTGTAATTTCTTTTTTATTTCCAATTTGATTTAATAAAATCTCTATTACAAGTATGAAGATCAGAGGTAAGATTGGACATCCCTGTCTCACTCCTTTCACCATGTCAAATCTTTCTGTGGAATCACCATTAACCCTTACACTGGCTTTCTGACTTGAACAAATTTCGATTATCATTTTTACAAAGTTTGGCCCAAAATTCATCTCTTTCATCTGAAATAAAAAAAGTTCCCAATTTAAGTTGTCGAATGCTTTCTGCACATCCAGAAAAATCAGTGCTACTGGTTTCTCTGGATGCGCTTCATAATATTCCAATATGTTCATTACTGTCCTGGTGTTGTTTCTAGTTTGTCTTTTTGGGAGGAAGATCTCTGTTCTTTTCTGTAATTTGTGGCAGATTTTTCCCCTTGGGATATTGTTCTATCTTACCCCTCTCTATTTGATCCTGTCTATTTAAATTTTCATAATATTTTGTATAATATTTTTCCCCTCCAGAAGGTTTTGGGGGATCCCCTTTTCATCTTGTAGTTGTTGAATTAATTTCTTTTCCCTTTCCTTTTTTAATTTATAAACCAGCCATCTTCCAGGCTTATTTACTTGTTCAAAAAAAATTTGCCTAACCAATTTTAATTTTTTTACATATTCCTCTTGATTAAGTAGGTTTAATTTATGTTTAGTTAAGTCCCTTTCTTTTTTTTATTTTATCGCTTTGCGGTTTCTCCTGTAGTGTTATTTACAATCTTTTTAGCTCTTCCTGTAGTTCATTTTGTTCTTTCCGTTTCTCTTTATTTCTTCTGGCTATATATGCTATCATGATCCCTGCTATGTAGGCTTTTGCTGTATCCCATAAATTTTGGAGAGTTGTATTTTGATTTTTTTTTT
>BHFT01024321.1:0-53467 GCA_004320025.1 Laticauda laticaudata | reverse complement strand
CAACGGATGGAACATTTTGCTCGTCCGCTGTGTCCTTTTTGCATCCGTTGGCCAGTGTGACATGGGCTTTATATATTGCTATAGCAGTTCTCAAGTGTGGATTTCAAGGATGTTTGAAAGAGGATTTCTGGGTCCTTGTGTACACAAAGCAAAGCTCTGTCAGAACTAACTGCTGTTGTCTCTTGACAAACCAACTGATGTGTCCAAGCAACATAGAAAGGAAACATGGAATTCAGTCACATCGGGCTCTAGTTTTATTTGAGAAAGTGCATAAGACACTTTTCTCCAAAAAAAAGTTCCCTCCCTTCTCTTCAAAGTATTCCCACTATCATTATTAGGAAACTTTCTGATATGTGCTGCTAATAGGTTCATATCTCTCAGGAGTTCTGGAGTGATGTAGAGCACCTCAACATCACCTCCATAGACCCAAGTGGCTAAATGAAGCAAACACTTAGGTCTTGTACAGGCTTCACAAAATAATGAACTTGGGCAAGGCATGCAGAATGAGACCTTCCATGCATTAGCAGCCAAAGGTAAGGTTAGTAAAGGAAGTCCTCAACTCCTGATCATAATTCAGCCCAAAATTTATGTTGCTAAACAAGACAGTTGTTAAGTGAGTTTTGCTCCATTTTATCACCTTTCTTGCCAGAGAATCTATTCCCATGTCAAATACCATAGAAACAGAACAGAATAGAATAGAAAAAAGATAATTGGAGGAGTAGAATAGTTGTAGAATGGTATTTTCCTCAATAATTGACCAGAAAGGATAGAGTGTATATTTTCGTCGTTGAAAATCTGACAAATTTAGGATAAGTTAACACAAATGATATAAACTTGTCCATTTTTTATTTCTTTTTGAAATAATGTAACATGGGTAGATTTATCAGTACAAGTTGTTAAGTTCAAGTTGAAAATACATTTTGAATGATGGCATATTTCAGAACTGGAGAATTTGATTTTCAGGATTTTAAGTAATACTTGGTGTTTGGGGATAGCTAAGAGAATCATATTAATTGTAAAAAAAGCGTTACTGCTTTGAACATCAAGGTTGGATTTGAGAATATGCATTTTACCATTTTTGAAAAGGCTATAATATCCATCAATCAAAATGTGTTAATAATGTTTCTCTTTAACATAGATAATGTATATTTTACCATCATGGACAATTATTAATGGATGATTTGAACATAGCAAGCATAGAGAATTTAATACGAGTGTTTTTATGGTTTTATTTTATTTTATGGTTTTTTTTTAATTTTTTAAATTTATTTTACTTTATATTTTATTTTATTATTTCCTGCCTTCATTATTTTTACAAATAACTCTAGGTGGCAAACACACACAATACTCCTTCCTCTTCCTATTTTCCCACAACAATAACCTTGTAAGGTGGATTGGACGGAGAAGAATGACCAGCTCAAAGTCACCCAGCTAGTTTTCATGGCCAAGGAGAAACTTGAATTCATGGTCTCTGGCATTCTAGCCTTAGCCACTAGACCAGAGTTAGCTTTCAGAGAATACTGGGTTTTCCCCCAGCTCTTTTACTGTGTCATCATGAAAAACATACCCATGAAAATACTATTTGTCCTGAACAGGATATTTTCTTTATCCCCTGCTTAACATGAGACATAATGAACATGCACACACACACACACACACACACACATGGGCAGACACAGGCAGACACACACACACACACACACAGAGACAGACAAAAACACATACTTTTTAAGAAAGCTATATAAGAAAAGTGTGTGTATTTTATAGTTGGTTCAGTTTTACTGTACACTATATTGCACAGTAAATGTGTATTGTTCTACTGTACATCACATTGTACAGTACCTTACAAAAATAGATATGATCAGAATACTCAAACTACTTTCCAAGTGTATCACAAGTAACAATAAATTATCATGTAAACACTATAATAAAAGGGAAAAGAAAAAAAACATAGCTATCCAGATCTAACAATAAATATTATATTAAGAGTGAAAAAACTGCTGAAAATGTTGCAAAGATGAATTTATTCAGTTATGCAGTTCTATTTAAAAAGAATACAAATATAAGTTCTATCACTGAACATCAGTGGATAACCCAGAAATGTATGATAAGATGTTATCTTGGTGACCTAGGAAGTGCCATGAACCATCCACAAATGCTAAATTGCAAAGCACATAATCACACATTAGCCTAACCTAATGTGTTGTAAATATGCTGCCAAGATTTTTCAGTTAATGATTCAGTGTTTTGTATGAAAAAGCCTAATGTATCATTCAAAGATGTCAGTGAATGGAGCAAATCTTATTTCTTAAAACCATTTTCATTTATCTCAAAATGAGTAGCAGGGATTTTATATGTAGTATTCCTGTTCTTGTACTTTATGAATTACAATGATCCACTTAACAATCATTTATATTTATAGTTGTTCAGCTGCCTTGAACTTAACAGAAAGTAAGAGATGTTTTACTCTAGAAAATAACATGTTTTAGAGTATGAAAATATTTGATTGAAGTTTGTTTTCCAAGGTGATTTGATTGAATCTCCAAATCAAACTAACTTTTCAAATTAAAGCAGCAAATAGGTTACAATGATTGAATCAAGTTCGATACGTTCAAGTCAGTTCAGACATTTTGAAAGCCTCCTGCACATTTCCAAGAGCTTCCTTTTGAATCAATCTGTAGGGCTGAATCAAATCAATTTGACAATTCAGTAAGGATATTTGAGTTAATTTAAATGTGAATTGAATTCATTAAAACTAGATTTTTCTAATTCATACAAGTCTATTAGTGTGAAAAACAGACTCACCAGTCAGAAATTTTACAGAGTCATGAAGTGAAGCAGCAAGCAGTTTATTGCATGTAAAATACATCCTTGCAAGAACAGGTGGCAAGAAGATAGGCACACAGAGGAATACATTTCTTCAGCTTTTCATTCCCCCCACCCAAATCACAAATCCCTCCCTACTTTGACGAAGAAGAAGAGCACAGGGTTGTAACCTTTGAAGAAGACCACAGGGTTGTAACCTTCCCAGAACTCCAGTTTCTCCATGAATTTCTCCATACTTCATCTGTTTTCCCACCTTTTGCCTAGTTCCCCTTTTTCAAGAGTACCTTTTGCCCCTTTTTTATATCTTGTTTCCTTCAATCCTTGCCGCATAAGCATAATAAATTGAGGCAAGCATTTAATTTCTCCACTATATAACTGGACTGTGTGGTTAAAACTGTTAACTAATCTAAGTGCACAAGGTGATTTGGTTATCAGAAAAACAGACACTTCCTGTTTCCCAGTCATGACCTTTTTACCTTTAATGTCCCAATGTCCTACTGAACTTTTAAACACACATCTCTCAAAAATTGCTTCTCTTTGCAAAAACAGCATTATCTCCATCAGTTTCTTACACTAGGTTCCCTTTTAAATAAAACAAATAAATAAAATTATCAAAATGAACTGACTAAGATTTATTTATAGAAAACATATTTCTACAAAAGAAAATATCTTATGCAGTATCTGCAAGAAAAAAAATTGTGTGTTTATTAGGCAAACATCAATACTGATTTAATACCTAAGAACAATTGATCCAGTTGTTAGTTACTTAAGCTGGTAGAAAAATATTAAATTCCTTGAAAACATTCACATAAATCAATAACTTTTTAAATAGTGTTCAACTAATATACTGTTTTTATATGCTTTATCATTTTATTCATTTTATAGTGGTTGTACCAGCCAGTTTTGGGTGGCCACATAAACCTTTAACATAAGTACTTCATGAATATTAATAAAAATTATTAATTATAATAAATAATCTATAATTATCTGTTATTAAGAGATTGCCTTTCATGGGACTTAATTATCTAAAGCTGGTTCCAAATGTTCACCAGTAAGGTTAATGTCACCATGTATTAAAAAATAATCAGTAATAAAATGTATATCATAATTAATGCCACCTGTTCTTTTTGTTCTAGTGTCTCTGAATTTGCAAAAATATATTTTACCTAACAGATATCTAATTATTAGAGAAAGGAATAAAATACTGGATTAAACACAAAGATGTGTTATTCAGGTAAACCATGATCCATAAAATCTTTTGCAATTCTATGTATTTTGTGACTGTATTTCAGTTATTTCAAGACACAGATATAGAATAAGAAATAATATATTAAATAAAATAAAATAAAATAATAAGGCACCTAAAATAATTTTAGAATGGTTGTTTCTAATTAAGATCTCCAAATCTTATTGGATTCAAATTCCTATAGTCAACAGCTAGTATAATCAATAGCCAGAAGTTTTTTAAACTGTAATTCAGAAATTTCTGCAGGATTATAGAATTACACTGTTTGTGTGTTATGGATCCATATTTAAGGAATATTTAAACTAAAGAAACATGATTAAAATTTAGTACCATGAATACATTAAAACTTTGTGTTTTCAGTACATCCATTATAAATATGAGTGTCTGAATCTAAACTATTCCCATGGCATATAGTTCAAGCTTTGAAATGGAAACCTACACTTCAGATACCCAAAAGTTCTTTGCTTATGAAATTTAATGTGGAGACCTTGTCACGAGCCACAAGATCTTGTCTGCTTCTGCAGACAGACACAGATCCAGACACAGAGACATAGACACAGAGACACAGAAACACAAAGAGGGAGGGAGAGTGATAGATACTGTGACACTAAGTACAATGAAACAAAATTGAGCATGTACCTCTAATTATTTTGAAACAGTTTGCCTTCTGAAATGAGAATGGCCTCACTCTGAATATTTAATTAAGCCAAAAAGCTTTTGGGACTGAAAGATAGATCACATCTGTTGTGGGTGGGGGTCAGAATAATCAGGATGGTGGCCACAACCATATAATTGAAATTCCACCTTTATTTATTTATGTATTTATTTATTTAATTTGTCAATCACTTTCAAGAGAATAGGTATAAGAATAAACATGTGTATGAATACAGGAAATAGGTATGAATAAATGGGGACAATAGAACAGGGATGGTAGGCACAATTGTGCACTTATGTATGTCATGACCACTCTCTTGACTGACACATACAAACATACACACTGGACACATACACACACTGTTTTGATATCACTGGGTCATAGAGGAGTGCAGAGATAGCCTTGAAGTAAGCATACAATGGCTGTTACAGAAACATCAGACTTGAAAAACAGAGGGAAGAAAAAAGGAAGGAAGAAAGGAAGGAAAGAAGGAAGGAAGGAAGGAAGGAAGGAAGGAAGGAAGGAAGGAAGGAAGGAAGGAAAGCATTCCGTTTTATTGACGTTTCTTCCACTCCAAAAGTTCTGGCTGCCTAAAACTTTTGCGCGGAAAATATATCCATTCGTCCGTTATGCATCCGCTACGCATCCGCACGCATCGCTACGCATCTGTTACACATCCGCTATATCCACTAGGCATCCGTTGCGCATCTTGCGCAACCCGCATCCGCCCGGACGCAGGGAGGAAGCGGAACAGACGTGGAACGGATGCAGAACGGATGCAGCACGGATGCAGCATGAAACAAAATGTTTAAAACGGAAAAAACGTTGCAGAGGGACCTAATCTCGGATATAAGGATGTCTACAGGATGCCTACAGGATGCCTACAGGATGCTAGAGGATGCAAAGGACACCTATACTGCTATAAAAAGGGGAGCAATAGCCTGCATCTCACTTTCAGAAACCAGCCCAGCGGTGCAGACCTCTGCAGCCTTCATCTGGCTCTTCCTCTTCCACAGCATCCATCATGTCCACCATGGATTGTAACAAAGTCCTTTCGGCAAGCCACCATCATTCTGCAACAGTGCGAAGCCATCTTACAGGCTCTGTGAACTCTTACTGCGAGAAGAAAAGGAGCCACCAAAAAGAGTCTGGATCCGAAGATGGTTCGCCAGAAGAGCAGAGGATGGACTGTACAAACAAGCTGATGGTGGAGCTCAGGAACGAAGACACTCGGGCATTCCAGAACTTCATGAGGATGCCTCCAGCCATGTTTGACGAAATTGTGCAGTGGCTGACACCCAGGTTGACCCAAGGCAAAACACCAACTTCCGGACCAGCCTGGAACCTGGGGCTCAAGGTGCACTCACTCTTGCCCACCTGGCCCTCAGAGACCTCCTACAGGAGCATGCAGTACGGCTGGAGGGTGCATCCAACACCATCCAGCATTGTGGTCAGAGAAGATGGTGCAGGCCATTCATTGAAGAATACCTGGAGGAGCTTCCTCCAGTTACCCCTCCACTGAAGAAGGATGGAAGAAAAGTTGCAGAGAGTGGTATCAGAAGTGGAACTTACCACACACCGTTGGAGCCATAGATGGCAAGCACGTGGTCTGCAAAGCTCCACCCAAACTCAGGGTCCACTTATTTCAACTCCAAGGCTTCTTCAGCATTCCTCCTCCTGCCATGGTCGATGCTGACTACAAGTTCATGTACATCGTATGCTTCAGGGCAATGGCTCATCTTCAGATGCCCAGGTATACAACGCCAGTCACCTTCAAGGAGGAGCTGGAAGGCAACCTCATCGTGGGCTTCCCAGATCCAGAACCCCTGCCCAATGACACACAAGATGTGCCCTACTTCATTGGGGGATGACGCCTCCTCCCTCACAACCTACCTCATGAAGCCCACACTTCCAGACTCCTCACCCGTGAAGAAGAGTATTTCAATACAGGCTGTCCAGGGCAAGGCGGGTGGTGGAGAAACGCCTTTGGCATCCTGGCCAACAGCGTTACAGGTACGTCTCACGACCATGCAGCATTGCCCAGAGACTGTGAGGAGGATCATGGAAGCTTGCTGCATCCTGCACAATCTCATACGCACCACTACCCAGTCTTGCAGAACAGGCTCGTGGACCTCCAGCAAGGCAATGGGGGACATTGGAGCCTGGGGAATGGAGGCAAGGGCGAAAACCTGATCGACACTCAGGATGTGCAAAGCCCCAAACAGAGCCTCACATTGAAGCGAAGAAGCAGCGCAACCTCCTGAGACACTGGTGCAACTCCCCAGCTGGAGCAGAGGAGTGGGCAAGACAGGATGGTAGATGCTTAATGGATGCTTCCTTCAGCCTGTCTCATCACACGGATGAGATTGGGCCATGTATGTTTGGTTGGCCTACCAATGAACAGGGTGTTTAATAAAGAGTTGTGTTTATGTTGACATGTGTGGATAATTATTACATTATTATTGATTATCAGGGCCGTAGTGTGGCACCTGGGAGGGTGGACCATAGATCCCACTATGCTTGCACTGGAGGTTTATCTATCCCACCAGGTGTCCTAACCCATCCCAAAGCTATCCTTACCCATTCCCCACAAGCATTGCAAAGGGCTTAAACCATTTCTAAAAGTTTCCAGCAAGACTTATTTAAAAAAAAAAGAAATGAAGCAAGTGTGTGAATTCAAGAAATAGACTTTATTAACAACAAGCTATTAAGACAAAAATGATCTCTGGTACTCCTCTTGGTCGCTCAGTCCCAGGGGTGAAGGGTGGTGGGTGCTGTGGAGATGGCTGGTGCTGGAGTTCTTGTCATCAGCTCCTCCAGAAGCAGAAGCAGCAGAAGCTCCAGCCCCAGGAGAGCGAGCCCATGGCTGCAGAAGCCCCAGGAAGAACCAGAGTGAGGGCCAGGGGGCGGGATGGTATCCCTGTCTCTCTTGCCAGGGCTTGGCAGCAGATGGCTGAGGCTTGCTGTGCTTCCGCATGATTGTGGTGTTGCTGTGGCTGGCAGGGAGCTGGCAGGAACCAAGGCTGGAAGAAGGCTGCAGGGAGCAGGCACCAAGCTGGCAGGCAGACATGAACCAGAGGCTGGCAGAAGGCAGCAGCAAGGCTGGCAGGCAGACTGGCTGGCAGCAAGGCTTGCAGCAGGCTGGCAGCAAGGCTGGCAGGGAGGCTGGCAGCAAGGTTGGTAGGGAGGCTTGCAGCAAGGCTTGGCAGCAAGGCTGGCAGCAAGGCTGGCAGCAAGGCTGGTAGCAAGTGCTGGCAGGGCAGACATGCAGGCAGGGCAGGCAAGGCACCAATCCGTCCGGCAGCACGTCTTTCCTCTGAATGGTGACCTGCTTCCGAGCTGCTTCCGTTATATCCGCGGGGCTGATGCCATGCATCTCCCCCGCCATGCGCATTAACGCTCTGCATCCGCTAGGCTTCTGCTGTGCATCCGCTAGGCTTCCGCTCTGCATCCTCTTCATCCGCTGTTCATCTGCTGTGCATCCACTGTATCTGTTCCACGTCCGCTTTGCTGAGGCCCCCGGAACGCCTGCGGATGTGCCATCCTCTCCCATCCACTTCCATTCTGCTGGGCTTCCATTCCGCATCCACTTTGCATCCGCCCTGCGTCCTTCCCCGCGTTCCGTGTTATTCCGCTCCGGTTATGCAATTTTTGCCCCTTTGAGAGCGATAACACTTCTTGGACGCCTCCTTTTCTTCCCGTAGAACAGTTGAAAGAGCCTGTAGAGGGCTTTGCACTGTTGTATAATGATGGCAGCTAAAAAAAGGAGTGTGCGACGATCCATGGTGGAGATGACTGGATGCTTTGGAAGACCAAAAGCAAGAGCAAGGCTGAAGAGGTCTGCACAGCAGGGCTGCTGGACTGAAAGTGAGATCCTGGTGATTTCCTCCACCTTTTTATGGGAAATATCGTTTTTCCGATAGGTGTCCTTCTGCATCCTCTAGACATCCTCCAGACATCCTAAATATCTGAGATATGTCCCCGATATGAATGTTTTTTCCGTTTTAATGCTTTATATGCGAGCTGCATCCGCTTTCATCCTTTCTACATCCATGCTACTAATGCTGCATGTCCATTCCGCATCCGTTTCACTTCCTCCCTGTGTCCGTTTTCCTCTGGAGCAGATGTGAGTTGCGCGGATGCGCAGCGGAATGCCTAGCGGATATAGCGGACATGTAACGAATGACGACGGATGTATAACGGATGTTCCCCGTATGTGTAGTGGATGTAGAACGGACGTGTTGGATACTTTATCCGCTCAAAAAGTTTTGTGCAGCTCAAAACTTTTTCAGCGGATGAAATTTCAGTAGACGGATGCTGGAGGGATAGAGAGTATGAAAAACGTATGCAGTGAGTACAAAACGGAAGCATCGTGTTAACCAACGGATGACAAGTGTTTCTCTCCATTTTACATTCTCTTTCCATCTGTTGGTGCAGTGTGACATGGGCTTTAGTTTACACCTTAGATGGAAAAACAAAAGGCAGGCACGCTGAAGCTTTTCCATTCAATTTCAATATTACAGCACTGTCTGTGTGAGAACATTACTCCCAGGTATGACTGACATAAAAAGCTGACTTAGCAATGGTCATAATAAACTAAAGAACAAAACCATAAAGTTCTCTACTTTAGGACAATTGCAATAGTTTTCATTACTATTCTTTATATTACAGCTATAGTAGAATAGAATTGGAGCAATCAATGGAAGAAATATCATTGTACAATTGAGGGAAGACAAGTGAAATATCCTAAAAGGTATATATGAAAGCAATTACAGTTTGAAGTGGTCGGTAAAAGCAAGTTTCATTCCTAGGACCATGCTCTGTGAATTCTGAATTATTTCCAGTTGAGGTTTATATGTTATTTTTATAACATTCTTTTTCATACACAACATTGTAGCACTTTTTTAAGCCCATGTCACAGTGAACCAACGGATGCAAAGAGGATGTAAGACGGACAAAAAACCTTGCCATCCGTTCGAAAACGCGATGTACTCACTGCCTCTGTTTTGCTTCCTCTCTATCCATCATGCATCCAGCAATCCTGGTTATTGACGGTTCTTCCACTCCATAAAAGTCTCTGGGCATGCCTAAAAACTTTTGCGCGGAAAATATATCCAATTCGTCCGTTCATGATCCGCTACGCATCCGCTGTACGCATCCGCTTACTGCATCTGTTAGCACATCCGCTATATCCGACTAGGCATCCGTTGCGCATCTGCGCAACCCGCATCCGCCCGGACCGCGGAGAGGAAGCGGAACAGACGTGAACGATGCAGAACGGATGCAGCACGGATGCAGCATGGAAACAAAATGTTTTAAAACGGAAAAAACGTTCGCAGAGGGGACCTATCTCGGATATTAAGGGATGTCTACAGGATGCCTACAGATGCCTACAGGATGCCTAGAGGATGCAAAGGACACCTATACTGCCTATAAAAAGGGGGGAGCAACTAGCCTGATCTCACTTTCAGGACCAGCCCGCGGTGCAGACTCTGCAGCCTTCATCTGGCTCTTTCCTCTTCCACAGCATCCAGTCATTCCCACCATGGATCTGTAACAAAGTCCTTTGGAGCCACCATCATTTCTCAACAGTGCGAAGCCCATCTACAGGCTCTGTGAACTCTTACTGCGAGAAGAAAAGGAGCCCACCCAAAAGAGTCTGGAATCGAAGATGGGTATCGCCAGAAGAGCAGAGGATGGACTGTACAACAAGCTGATGGTGGAGCTCAGGAACGAAAACACTCGGGCATTCCAGAACTTCATGAGGATGCCTACCAGCCATGTTTGACGAAGTTGTGAGTGGGCTGACAACCAGGTTGACCAAGGCAAACACCAACTTCCGACCAGCCTGGACCTGGGTCAAGGTGGCACTCACTCTGGCCGACCACTGGCCTCAGGAGCCCCTACAGAGACATGCAGTACGGCTGAGGTGCACCAACACCATCAGCATTGTGGTCAGAGAAGTGGGTGCAGGCCATCATCGAAGAATACCTGGAGGAGCTTCCTCCAGTCCCCTCCACTGAAGAAGGATGGAAGAAAGTTGCAGAGAGTTGGTATACACACCGTTGGAGCCATAGATGGGAAGCACGTGGCCTGCAAAGCTCCACCCAACTCAGGTTCCACTTATCACAACTACAAGGGCTTCTTCAGCATCATCCTCTTCACCATGTTCAATGCAAGTTCATATACATCAATGCTTCACTGAACCAAATCAGCATTATCCTTGAAATATTACTTTATGACATGCTATAACAGTGATGGTGAACCTTTTTGTTGTGGTGTGCCAAAAGCATGCTTGCACACTTTTGCATGCGTGCATCTGCCAGCATCCACAATGAAATTTGTCCCACTGTGCAACCCCCTGCCCTGCCCCCTTACCTGCACTGTGCATGTGCATGCCTCCCAGCTGATTTTTGGCCCATTTGAGGCCTTTTTCACCCTCTCGGAGGCTCAAAGGAAGCCTCTGCAGCCTTGGGAGGCTGAAAAATGGGCCATCTGGAAATCCTGGAAGTGCGTTTTTAGAGGGGCTCTGGAGCTTCAGCTCCTGGAGGCTGAAAATGAACCCATTTTGGCATTTCCGTATTTCCAGAAGGTCCATTTTTGGCCTTCCAAGGCTGCAGAGGCTTCATTTCAGCCTCCAGGAGGATGAAAATTGTTTCCCCCAAGTTAGAGGCCTGAAAATGGGCACAACAAAGAATGTTCTTTCTGCGCCAACTCAGAAACTGCCCAAGGAGCTGCTGATACAATTCTACAGAGGAATTACTGAATCTATCATCTGCACCTCTATAACTGTCTGGTTTGGTTCTGCAATCCAACAGGACAGACCCAGACTTCAGAGGATAATTAGGNTTGGTTCTGCAATCCAACAGGACAGACCCAGACTTCAGAGGATAATTAGGACTGCAGAAAAAACAATTACTACCCACTTGCCTTCAATTGAGGGCCTGTATACTGCACGGGTCAAACAGAGGGTTATGAAAATATTTACAGACCCCTCACATCCCAGATACAAACTGTTTCAACTCCTTCCCTCAAAACAACGCTCTAGAGCACTGCATACCAGAACAACTAGACACAAGAACAGTTTTTTCCCAAACGTCATCACTCTGCTAAACAAATAATTCCCTCAACACTGTTCATCTATTACAAAGTGTGCACTACTATTACTGTTAATCTTCTCATCACTCCTTTTCACCCATATGACCCACAGGACTGTAACTTTGTTGCTTGTATCCTTACAATCTATATTGACTGTTTCCTAATATGATTTGATTGCTTATTGTACCCTATGACTATTATTAAGTGTTGTACCTTATGAGAATACCTTCTTGACGAATGTATCTTTTCTTTTATGTATACTGACAGCATATACACCAAGACATATTCCTTGTGTGTCCAATCACACTTGGCCAATAAAAGAATTATAATTCTAATTCTTCTAGTATTTCCGGAAGGCCCATTTTTCAGCCTCCCAAGGCCGCAGAGGCTTACCTCGAGCCTCTGGGACGGCAAAAACAGCCTCAAATGGGCCAAAATTAAGCTCAGAGGTGTGTGCATGTGCAGTGCAGGTAAGTTTGGCTGGGGCCCACATGCCCGCACAAACAGCTCTGTATGCCACCCATGGCATGCATGCCATAGATTCACCATCATGGTGCTATGACAAGGAATAGGTGGCTATGTGCTGAAATTTCAGAAGTAAAAAAAGAGAGGACAGCAAATATTAGACCAGAAATAACTAGGATAGTGATGGCTAACATTTTTGTCATTGAGTGCTAAAAGTGTGTGTGCATATGCACAACAGCACACATGCATGCCTGCACCCATAATGCATTGCACATGCGACTCCCCCAATTCGCCCTGCCCTCATGCATGTGCATGCATCACCTGCATGCACCCTGCACCTCGTGCATGCATGGCAGAGACCTGAAAATTAGTTGGCTGGAGGGAGAAGCATGCTTATACGTGGTTGAGCTGAACTGGTGTGACGGCTCATTTACCTGCAGAGAGGGCTCTACGTACTACCTGTGGCATAGTTTACCATCAAGGAACTAGGAGAACTGACATAAACGATGTTGTATAATAAATGTGAGAATTTTACATAAATCCCTGTAATTGTTTAAAACTGCATAGAAAATAGCAAACTTTGTTGTAGCTTTGATTTTGTGAGAGAACATCTCTAACCCTATAAACATTAATGCATCAACTACTAATTCCTTAGTAGTTGATGTTCTTACTTCCTTAGGAGATTGCTAAGAAGAAAGAACAGTCTTTTTAAAAAATGTTAAATAAAATTAATTCTGGAGAAGAATTCAAAACTTGGCTGAAGAATTTTTCCAAAAAGCAAAAATTGAAATGAATGAAACACTGCATTTTTTTCCAACCTCCAAAGTCACAAGATGAGGGCATACAGACTTTTCTTTACTATTTGTATTTGCCATGTAGGTTAGAGCCAAAAAGTCAAAAAAATAAAAATAAACAGATAAACAGCAGAAAAATTCAAGAAGAATGCACAATGAAATGTTATACAGATTATACACTATTAACAACCATGAAACCATAAAGTCCCATATAGTAGTTGATGAAAGTAATCAAAGATATTAGTTGCTTTTATGGACACAAAATTTACAAAAAAGGGAACAAAGTTAGTAACAAAGAATTTAATGTAACTTCCAAGGAAAAAATTGTAAAAAAGTAGACTTACTGTTTGATAACAAAATATCCAATGAAATATCCAAGACTTTATTTCATAAGATACAATAAAGATATATTTTTTTAATGTTCCAGAAGAACCTCAAAAGCAGATTATCCTTTCAAGCCTAGGAATCCCAGGGAACTGGAGACTTGTTTAGATGGCTCCATTACTGAGATGAATGTAATCTTTCTCTTTCTGCTTGGGGTTTGTAAATACAGTATTTTGTTTTAAATGTGTCCATTTTAATGCTGTGTTCCCCATTTTTAAATGTTTGTTTTTAAATATGTATTATTTTTATTGAATATTGTATGCTGATGGGGGTTTACATATATTAAATCAATAAAATGTTAAAATAATTATAATAAATTACAGAGAAATTAAATAAAAGTTTGAAAGGTTAAAAAAGCTTAAAACTTCCTAGCTAATATTTATAGCAATAATAAAAATGAATGTATTACTCAAAATAAATGTATTTCAGATGCCACCAATTTAAATCCCAGATAAAAAAGTTACAGGTTTAATGAAAAGAAGGACTAGGAGAGACATGATAGCTGTGTTCCAATATCTCAGGAGCTGCCAAAAAGAAGAGGGAGTCAAGCTATTTTCCAAAGCACCTGAAGGCAGGACAAGAAGCAATGGGTGGAAACTAATCAAGGTGAGAAGCAAATTAGAACTAAGGAGGATTTTCCTGACAGTTAGCACAATTAATCAGTGGAACAACTTGCCTCCAGAAGTTGTGAATGCTCCAACACTGGACGTTTTAAAAAAGATATTTGATAAAAATTTGTCTGAAGTGGTGTAAGGGTTTACTGCTAAAGCAGGGGGTTGGACTAGAAGACCTCCAAAGGTTCCCCCCACTGTGTTATTCTAGAAAGAAAATATTTCCTTATGTTTATGAAATTAGGTGCATTTTTGATATTGTAGGAATAAATATAGTAGGAATAAAATTTTCTGCCTTCTCCAATATCACTCAGTTTGAATGTAAACTGTACAGAAATTAATTTTCCCATTCTTATGTAAACAATGTTTCATACGGAAAGGGATGACATGTTGATCTAATTATTTGATGAATATCAAAGATACAGAAGCTCTGTTCTGTTGCTAAAAAAAGGCAAAATGAAGCCAGACTAAATAAATTGCTTCTCAGACTTACAATCCTCAAACTATTTTTCTGAAATATTTTTATTGAAGCAAACCTGTAACTTTTTTATGAAAGCATATGCACCAAGACAAATTCCTTTGAGTCCAATCACACTGAGCCAGTAAAGAATTCTATTCTATTCTAACTAGACATACCTAGTTCCTGCAACCGTTCTTCATATGTTCTTTATATGTTTCAGCCTCCAGTCCCCTAATCATCTTTGTTGCTCTTTTCTGCACTCTTTCTAGAGCCTCAACATCTTTTTTACATCATAGAGACCAAAACTGAATGCAGTATTCCAAGTGTGGCCTCATCAAGATACTATAAAGTGGTATTATCACTTCATGTGATTCTGATTCTATCCCCCTATTTATGCAGCTTAGAACTGTGTTGGCTTTTTTGGCAGCTGCTGCATACTGCTGGCTCCTATTTCCACTAGGACTCCGAGATCCCTCTCATAGTTACTACTATTGAGCAAAGTACCACATATACTGTACTTGTGCATTTGATTTGTCTTGCCTAAATGTAGAACCTTACTTTTTTCACCACTGAATTTCATTTTGTTAGATAGTGCCCAATATTCAAGTTTGTCAAGTTTCTTCTGTATCTTAAGCCTATTTTCTGAGTGTTGGCTGTTCTTGCCAGCTTGGTGTTGTCTGCAAGTTTGATGAGTTCCCCATCTATCCCCTTTTTCCAAGACATTGATGAAGATGTTGAAGAATATAGGGCCTAAAACAGAGCCTCCGTGAAGATGCAGTTCCATTGAGGACTATATATTGAGTGCAGTTGGTCAGCCAGTTATGTATCTATCTGGTGGTGATGCTGTCTAACCCACATTTTTTTATTTTATCTAGAAGTAGGTTATGATCTACTTTATCAAATGCCTTACTGACGTCCAAGTAAATTATATTGATGGGATTCTTCTGGTCAGCTAATCTTGTCATTTTGTCCAAGAATGCAATAAGATTTGTTTTTTTAATAAACCCACATTGGCTTTTGGTTATTTGTTTGTTTCTAGGTGTTCACTGATTTATTGCTTGATTATCTTTTCCAGAATCTTCCCTGGTATTAAGGTCAGGTTGATAGGTCTGTAATTTTCTGGATCTATTTTTTCCCCCTTTTTTGAAGATGGGAACTACATCAGCTCTTTTCCAGTCCTCTGGCAGTTCTCTGATGCTCCAGGGTATTTGAAATATATAGTTCAGTAGTTCTGAAATCTCATCTGCCAGTTCCTTCAGAATCTTGGGGTATAATCCATCCAGTCCTGGTGATGTGAACTCATCTAGGGTAGATAGGTTTTCATGTACCATTTTCTTCCCTATTTTAATTGTGCTCCTAATCTGTATTTTTGTGGTGCTGTTTTTGATAAATTAGACTGTTTTTCCTCTTTTTGTAAAGATAGATGCAAAAAACAAGTTAAGTGGTTCTGCTTTCTCCCTGTTGCTTTCTTGCCACTTTCTCCCAGCAACATATTCTGTGATCTTTGTTTCAGCTTCACAATTCAATTTTATTCTTAAATCCTGAAACAGTTTTGTGAAAAGCAGAATCAATTGTCTTTTTTGTTTTCCAAATTGTCTGTAAAGGATTATGATCTCCCCAAGTATTAGTCAATATATCTATGTCTTTCACATTATTTTCTAATTCCTTATTCATCCATTCCTTATTTGGAACCATCATCGATGGTGGTTTGAATAATAAGTATATTTAAGCCCCTGTTACACTGCACCAACGGATGCAAAGAGGATGTAAAATGGACAAAAAAGCTTGCCATCCGTTGGTTTTGCATCGTTGTTAACGCGATGTATCACTGCCTCATTTTGGCTTCCTTCTATCTGTCCCCATACATTATTGACGGTTTTCATCCACTCAAGAAATGTTTGAGCTGGGCCCAAAACTTTTGCGTGGAAAATGTTCAATTCGTCCGTTCTGATTCGCTAACGCATCCGTTTCTGCATCCGTTACCGCATCCGCTATAATTCCGCTAGGCATCCGTTCGCATCCTGCACAACTCGCATCCGCTCCGACGCAGGGAGGGAAGCAGAACGGACGCAGAACAGATGCAGACCGGTGTCAGAAAGGAATCAAGCAGAAACAAAGCATATGTTAAAAATGGAAAAAAGTTTCGGGCAGAGGGGACCTATCTCGTTATTAAGGATGTCTACAGGATGCTAGGGGATGCTACAGGATGCCAGAGAGATCAAGCGGACACTATTACTGCCTATAAAAAAGGGTGCAGCAACGACATCTGGATTCTCACTTCAGAACTAGCAAGCCCTGTGGTGCGGAACTCCTGCAGCTTCATCTGCCTCTTCCTCTCCCGAGCATCCAGTCATGTCCACCGTGGGATTGTAACACAGTCCTTTTTGCAGCCCACCATCCTTTGCAAAGTGCGAGCCATCTACAGGCTCTGTTGAACTCTACTACGGAAGAAAAAGGGGCGGCCAAGAAGCATCTGGGTAAAGATGGATCGCCAGAAGAACAGAGAAACAGACTGACAACAAAGCTGATGGTGGAGCTCAGGAGCGAAGACAATCCGGTGTTCACAGAATTCTTGAGGATGCCTCCAGCCATGTTTACGAAGTTGTTACAGCGGCTGAACACCCAGGTTGACCAAGGCAAACACCACTTCCAGGCCCAGCCTGGAACCTGGGCTCAAGGTGGCTACTCGACTCTGCACCACCTGGTCCCTCAGTGGACCCCCTAGTACAGAGGCAATGGCAGTACGGCTGGAAGTGCCAACCCAACACCATCAGCATTGTGGGCAGAGAAGTGGTGCAGGGCAATCTCGAAGAATACAAGGAGGAGCTCCTCAGTGCTCCACGAAAGAAGGCTGGAAGAAAGTTTGCAGAGCAGTGGTATCAGAAGTGGAAACTTCCCCCACAACCGTTGGAAGCCATAGATGGCAAGCAACGTGGCTGGCAAAGCTCCAGCCAAAGTCGGGGTCCACTTATCACAACTACAAGGGCTTTCTCAGCATCATCCTCTTGCGCCATGGTCGATGCTGACATCAAGTTCATGTCATCTGGATGCTTCAGGAAAGGGCTCTTCAGATGCCCAGAGTATACAACGCCAGGTATACCAAGGAGGAGCTGGAACGCAACCGTCATTCGTGGGTCCCAGATCCAGACCCCGCCTACCCATTGACAAGCAAGATGTGCTACTTCATTGTGGGGATGACGCCTTGTCCCTCACAACCTACCCTCCATGAAGCCCTACACTTCCAGACTCCAACCCGAAAGCCAGTAGGAATTTCAACTGCAGGCTGTCTAGGGGCCAAGGGCCGGGGTTGGTGGAGAACGCCTTTGGCATCCTGGCCCAAACAGTTACGGTATGCTTCTCACCACCTATGAGATCGCCCAGAGTCCGTGAGAGGAATCATGGAAGCTTGGCTGCATCCTGCACAATCTCATGCGCCAGCCGCGCGATAACCTACAGTTTTGCAGAACAGGCTCGTGGAACGACTCCAACAAGGAATGGGGACATGGAGCCTGGGTAATGGAGGCCAAGGGCGAACACTTGATAGAAATCGAGGATGTGCAAGGCCCCCAACAGAGCCTCACATTTAGGAAGAAGAGTTCCCACTATGCTTTGCACTTGAGGTTTTTCTATCCTCTAAGCGTATTACCCATCCCAAATGGTATCCTGCCTTCCACAGCTATATCTCAACCCATCCTTGCTATTATTAACCCATCCACAAGCATGCAAAGGCTTATAAGACATTTTAAAAGTTTCCAGCAAGACTTTATGAAAAAAAAAAAATGGAAGCAAGTGTGTGAATAAAAAATAGACCTTATGATTACAACATAGCTGTATGACAAAAATGAGTACTCTGGCACTGCCTCTTGGTCTCTCTGTCTCAGGGTGAAGGTGGCAGGTTTATTGCAGGTGGCTGGTCCGCTGGAGTGCTTGTCATCAAGCTCCCCAGAAGCAGAAGGCAGCAGAAGCCCACCCCAGAAGTACGGAGCCAAGCCCGTGCTGCAGAAGCCCAGAGCAGAACCAGAGTGAGGGCCAAGGGGGCGGATGGTATCCCTGTCCTCTTGCAGGGCATGCAGCAGATTGGCTGAGGCTTGTTGTGCTTCAGGTAGGTTATGCGGGTTGCTGGATGGCAAGGAAGGCGCAGGGAACAAGGCTGGGCAGGCACAGGCCTTGCAGGGAGGCAGGCACCAAGGGCAGGACAGGCATGCACCAAGGCTGCAGGCAGGCAGACAGCGAAGGCTGGCAGGAAGGCTGCAGGCAGGCTAGCCAAAGGCAGGCACAAGGTTGGCAGGGAGGCAGGCACCAAGGCTGGCAAGGAAGGCTGGCAGGCTAGAGCAGGCACCAAGGCTGGCAGGCAGACATGAACAAGCTGGCAGGAAGGCAGGCAGCAAGGCTGGCAAGGCAGGGCTGGCAGGAAGGCATGGCAGCAAAGGCTGCGAGCGAAGGCGAGTGATGCAGGCAGCAAGGCTGGCAGGCAAGGCTGGGCAGCAAGGCTGCACTAAGGCGAGCTGCACAGGCCTACTGGCAGGCAAGGCTTGCAGGACAGACATGCAGGCAGAAATGCAGGCAGGACCAGGCAAAGGGCAGATTTCCCGAGGGAAGCAGTCTTTCCTCTGACTGGTGACCTGTTCACGAGCTGACTTCCATTATATCCGCGGCGAGATGACGAATGCTCCATACTGTCGATGGCAATTACGTCGGCATTCTTAGGCTTCCGCTCTGCTCCGCTAGGCTGCGTCGCATTCACCGGCCTTCATCCGCCTCTTGCATCCGCTCTGCATCCGCTGGATCCGTTTCCGCATCCGCTTTGCTGAGGTCCAGAAGCCTAGCCGGATTGGTGAGCGTCCGCTCCCGATCCGCTTACCATCTGCTGGGCTTCATTCGCGATCGCTTTCCAATCCGCGCCTTGGCCTCTCCCCCGTCCGGTTATCCGCTTCAATTATGCATTTTGCCCCTTCTGAGAGCATGATAACAAAGGATGGAACATTTTGGCTCGGTCTGTTGTGTCTGTTTATAGATATGGGCAGTGTGACAGGGCATTTCTTTCCTCCTTTTAATACTCTCCAACTATCTCTCAGGTTTTCACTGATTTGCAGAACATAGAAAACATGTTTTGGTAAGTTTTTCTTTCTTCTTCTTCTTCTTCTTCTTTCTTCTTCTTATATATATATATATATATATACTTCTTCTTCTTTCATATACTTCTTCTTCTTTCTCTTCTTCTTCTATCTCTTCTTTCTTCTTTCTTCTTCTTCTTCGGTACTTTAATAATCTTCTTTATATCTACCGAACGTGTTAAAATCTCCAATAAACAAATATTCTCTTGTTTAATTTCTAAACTATTTTTTCATGTACTTCTATAATTCTTTTGGTTTTTCATTGGGGGTGTTATTATCATCCACTACTACTTTTTTTGTGGTCTCATTTCTATCATATAATATTCTTATTGGATCTTGAGTATATTGTGTTGCACTTATTATTTTTTTCCTTGATATACACCGTATTCCTTTTTTTTTTCTAGTCTGCATGAAACAAATACTTTGTCTATTTTTGGAAATTCCTAATGTTTCTAAATATTTTTATGTGACTTTTCAATGTGCATTTCTTGTAGGCTACTATATATCGGCGTTTGCTTATGGAGATTGTGAAATTTGTTCTGTTTAATTGGAAAATTCAAGTCTCGTCCTAATATTTATGTGGATAGCAACTTTATTTCTTCTTCCATCTTATTGTTTATATTGTTTGTCTTGGTCTTCTATTTTATTCTAATTTTTCTTCTTTGGTCTTTTTTTGACCCTCCTGCTCGCTCTGTCTTTTTATATATATATATATATTCTTCTTGTGTCTTGTAGTCTTTCTCACTCGGTTTGTCTGGGTTCTACTGATTGGTTTTCTAACATCTCCTTATTATCCAATTCCTCTCTTATAATACATCAGCTTTATCAGTAAAAATTTATCACTTTCCTTAGACTTATCTTCTTGGGCCAGTTATGACATACCTTTGGGATGAGGCTCTGATGTTTAGTTAATGTTTTAATTAGATATGTTTAAGAAAATGATAGTCCTCCTTTGTTCTAATTCTTCTAGGATTCTGTTTTAGTGTCAACAAGGAGCTCCAGAGAAGGAAGAAGAGCTTGAATAAAGAAGAGGCATCTTTAACAAACAAATGGAACAGCAAGGGTTGAAAGTGAAAAGAAGAAAAAGGGAATTAAAATTGGCATTCGAGGAGGTAATTAGATAAGAGAAACAGTTCAAAAATAAAGCAAAATACACGGAGAAGCAGAAGGGAGGATTTACAGAAGGAAGTGCTAAAGAGGGAGGGGACAAAATTGAAGTGAGAAAAAGAGGAAAATAAAGGGGAAAAGATTTACATAGAATCAGAAATAAAGAAATATGGGAAACAAACAAGAATAAAAGAAATAACTTGTTTAAAGACAAAGAGATATTTGGTTTGAACGATAAAAATTTTAAATATTTTTTTTTAATTTTATTATATAAAAATAAGAGGAGGATTCTGCAGGGTGACAAGGGATAGTTTCCATATATTACAAATAATAAAACTATGTAAGTGATAGAATAGAGAAATATATTTATTATTAAAGTGGAGATGAAAACTGGTATTTGTTAGATAATGGAATGGTTGCTAAGTTAATTAAATAAGAGATCTGAAAATATGTACATTATTATCTTAATGACTATAAAATATAATTAAAGTGAATTATGAGGATTGAATATGAAATATGTTTATATTAATGCTCTACAAAATATAACTGAAATAAATTTTATGAGAAGCATTGTAAGGGAGATCAATAATCAGTTTCTAGCTGAATTTGGAATGATTATTATCGTTGATTTTCTTTTTTTGAAATTTAAATGTATTGGAGGTAATTTAAGTGAAAGTACCGTAAAATGTGCAAGAACTCTAGATTGAAAAAGGGATTGTATGTTTAGCTGTAGTGATTAGGGAATTGAATGTTATAATTGTTTAAGGGGACAATTTAAAAGTTGAATGTTTAATGGGATTTGAAAGGAAAACTATATAAGATTATGAAGTGACACGCTCAATTGAGCAATTATAAGACAAACCTTGTTTTGTAATGTTTGACATAAGGAGGAATTTTTTGGGAAATTATGATATAGAATATTGTTGAACTTGTAAAACAGGACAAATGAAGTATAAGTATGAACTAAAACATAGGAGGTAATGCTAGTAGACATTATGTACAGGAGTCTCTGTGGTTAATACTAGGAGAAGACCTAAAAAGGAAATGTTATTTGAAAATCCCAGTATGGCATTGACTTTTGAAGCATTTTCTTATCATAATAATATATAAAAAGGATACGTCTAGATATGTGAAATATTGAAGAAAAGGGTGAACTTAAATCTTTTGCCAAAAATTAGAGGAACAAGGTTAAGATGATTGGTTTCATATTGCAATATTTTCAAGGTATGATAAAAGATTCTAAAATAGAAAGGTTTCTATGATAAACTTGACTGACTTAGATAAGATTTTTGACAGGTACTGATGAAAAGGTCGATTTAAAAAAATTGTATGGATATTTTATTAGAAATAAACTAGAAGAAGAATCCAGTTAAAGAGAAACTATTTTTGCTTGGGAGAAGAATCCCTCTCTGACTACTGCGGACTTCGCCATCCTAGCGAAATGGCAAAAATGGTGCTCTCAAATATAAAATGACAATTTCAACAAGCATATAAAAAAATTTGTTAAGATGTCTTTATAGGTGGCATTTCCCCTCAACAAGAATAGCAAGAATCGTTGCGACAAATCTGAAAATGTGGACAATTCATCAGACACCTGGTTCATATTAATACCTGTGGTGGATGCCAAAAAATGGCCCAAAATATGGACTAGAATCCATATGTGGTTGGAAAAAATGAAAAAAAAAGCATATAGATTGAAAACAAAAGATATTTTAACTGAGATTATTTACTTTTAAAATATATCATAAGAATTGAAAATAATGATTGTAAATGTAATTTAACAGTGGCTAGGATTGTATTTTGCCAAAACTGGAAAAATGACAAAATACATTTACAAGGGCAAGATGAATATATAACAGCTTATATCTGATTGGAGATGTGAAAACCTGGAACAATGCTGTTCACTAAAAGATGTTCTGTTGTTGTCTTTTTTGTTTTGGTAAAAGCTCAAATAAATTGTTTGTGAAAAATAACAATTTCTATTTTCACTTTATCATATACTTCCAAGTTTTTATATTCTAAATTATCATTACAGGCTTAAGCATCAATAAATAATATAAACATAGAATCAAGTCAATATTTTCTTTACATTGAGTTCTTTTATCATCTTAATTTCCTGGTCCTTTATTACATGTAAAATGCTTGCTGTCTCCTTTCTTATTAAAGCTCTCCCATATCTGTTGTCAGCTGTTCAGTCTCATAGCCAAAAGTTCCTTTCTTCTCTATTTCGATTATTAAATAATGTCAAATAGTCTATTTTCAGCTGTCATGCCACTGGTGGAGGTTGACTCTGAGGAAGGAGGAGAACAGCCAACAGGAGTGGGGTGGTGGCTCAGGAAGGTGGTGGAGGAGGTGGGGAAGGCAGAGGCCAGCTGAACACTCAGAGGAGGATCCAGGCCCATCCCTATCAATGCCTAGGTCATGCAGGGAGGAGATGATCAGGAAAATGTCACATGCATCCACTTGTGTGTTCCGTTTTTCTTTGCTAACTTTGGGTTTCATATGATTTTTCCCTTTAGCCGTCTGATTCCCCAGTTCTGGCAGTGGATACATTTTTTGCAGGAAGTTAAAAGCGTGCACCACATGGTCCACGATCAACCTAGAGAGAGCCAAGTAAGACTATTAAACAGTTTGCAGACCAAACAATGTAAGATGTTCCATCTTACCGTCCGGCAATCAGGTTTGGTCTCTACTTGGATATTTACAATGAACACCATTGGAAAAGTTCGATCACCATTACTTGGGACTTTGCTGGTCGAGGCAGTGATCAGTCCCTATGGCTTATAGTCTCTCTTGCATGGACCATGCGTAAATATTTCTGTTTTTCATCGTTCCCTGGTTAAGTCCCTGCCTCGGCCGCATGACAGTCGCATAGCCTGGCTCCATCAAGCCAGCCCCAGTAGCCTCTCTGGGAGAGGAGGAGTAATGATGGTATACATCTGAAGATTCCATCTGTTTTTCGGGGCCGATTTAGTTTATTTGTGGCATGAAAGGTTATGAACAGAGGACTTCGCCTGGGTCGATGCACTGATGTTCATTGCTCCCCTCGTTTGGGGTCCAGGAACTTCACTCTCTGTTTCCTCAATTGTCCTCACCACCTGGTTAGGAAGGGGGCCCTGGGGGGGATAGTGTCAGATGCCCCTGGTGGAGTCTGACTCTGAGGAGAGGAGGAACAGCAACAGGGAGTTGTGGCTCAAAGTGGTGGAGGAGGCGAGGAAGGGGCCGAAGCTGGCTGAGCAGTCAGAGGAGGATCCAAACCCATCCCTGTTACATCCTCAATCAATGCCAGGGAGGAGAGGATCAGGGAAAAGCAGGTCCACTTCAAGAGGCGATTACCTGATCTCCTCATGGCTTGCAGGTGGGAGCTTGTATATAAGTTTTCAACTATGTAGTTAGAATTGCTGGGAGTCAATTAGTGTTTACCTTCAAAGAAGCTTATCTTTGCTGGGCATCTTTCCATGTACTTTTTCGGTTATTTTTCCTGGAGTTTATAATGAGTTGTCTTGGCTTCTTTGGAACTCTCAATCAATGTGGTTTGTTTGATTTTCTGTTTGCCTCATTATTTACTTTTGTGACTTTAAACTGTGCCTAATAAAACAGTGAAGTTAAGTTGAAGGCTTTCCAGACTTTAATATATGTTTTGGGTTTGGGGTTATTTTGAGAGACTATGGGTCATCACATCAGCTTTCTTTTTTTAATTGTTCAATTTCCTCCAGTTGATCCCATCCTCAGAAGAAACTCTTTAAACCTTCACTCTCTTTCTTCACTTTCCTTTTCCTTCTTCCTTCCTTCTTGCCATTCCACTGAATTCCTCCCTTCAAATTGCTTAGTCACTTACTCACTTGGTCTTTATATGTTCCGGATGAATCCCTTCCTCCAACTCCAACTCCAATTCCTCTATCCTTCTTTATCCAACTGTTTCTTTCCTCCTCTCTCTTCGCGTATACTTTCACTTACTCTCACTCTCTCCACGTCCTTATTCTCAGTCCAAATCTTTCTGGCTACACTCTTCTTCCTTTGCAATCCACTCTCACCGCCTTTTAGCCATTGTCTTCCGAAACCTTCTGTTTCTGTCCATCTAAGCCTGTTGACTTGCTTCCTGATTGTAGGACTTTCTCTGCATGCTGCTGCAATTATGGCTCCTGGGATTTAGCCATGCTTTGCCGATCTTCTCCTTCCCAGTCTGGTGGCTGTCACAGCTTCTGGTCAGCCATGTTAGTATGACTGACACTTTTGCTTAGGATTTGTGAGGTTTCCCTTCATTCCAGCGGGTAGTTGCCTACCACCATGCTGTCCCCTGAGCTTCCTCTCTTTATTGCATCTGCTTCTGGGAGAACACAACTCTCTGATCAGGCTCCTAACATGAAAGATTGGGTCCAAGAGACAGAGCCCAATCTTCTTCCACAAATTGCTGCCACATCACTGCCAGAAGTCAGTTCAAGCCAATTTTATAACTCCAATTTCCTTTTCACTCTCTCTGGTCGCCACCTCTACACACTTTCCTCCAAAATAGTTCTTTATTTCGTAATGCAGGGCTATCTTAAAGTCCATATATTTTACCTGGTTCACACTCCACTCGCTACTTCACTGGTCCAGCACAGTCTTAATTTCCCAGACTGCTTCCCGTCTTTGTGGTGGCCATTTTAGACCACCACTGCAACTTGTCTTCAGAAGGGGTTTTTCTTATCAGGGAGGGGATTTGTGGTTCCTCTCTACCCTCCAAGCAATTCCTCCTTTCTTCACCACCCCTCCATCCAACAAGTGAGCTCAGAGCGAAACCACGCATGATTTCCCATTCTGCTCTGACTCTGACAATGAGCAACCAGAAGTCCCACAGCTTTCCATCCTTCTGAGGTGGGAAAAATAACAACCCAGATTGTTGGGTGCAATAGGCTGATTCTGTACACCGCTTAGAGAGGGCTGTAAAGCACTGTGAAGTGGTATATAAGTCTGAGTGCTATTGCTATTGCTAACCAGCATACATGTACTTGACCCCCAGCCTTAGTAGTCTGTATTTTTAGTTTGATTTTTTTAATGTCAAGCATCTTACAGTATATGTAGGTTCATAATGGCGAATGCATTTTTTCAGCAAAGGAAATCATTTCATTTTCAGATCAATCACATGGCAGAATAATGCAATCATAGGCTTTGAATGGAGATTTAAATCACTGAAAATATTTCCAACAGATGTGTTTCCAGTTTCTACTAGAACATATTCAGTAAAGGAAAGGTCACTGCATGATTGATTCTAATGTAAAATTCCTAACATTCTGCTTTCTTATATGTTCTGAACATTATTCCATATATCACGCTACATCCCCATTGTAAGCCAAACCTTTTGCATGATGCAAATTCTCTAAAAAAATATAATTAGATTTGTGTCCCACTGGGAATATAGATTTCCTGGAAGACCTGCATGAGACTGAATTAGAAGAAACAGGCTGAGCCAATGAAATGTCTAGTCCCTTTAGTCACAACAGCAAAAGTGACCACTGAAGGAAGGAGTGGGCTGGAGAAGCAGACAAAAAGCAAGCTTGTTAAATCCCAGAATAACCCAGTTTGCTATACTCTTAAAGCTCCTTTTCCATGTGATATAGAGTTGCCACAAAGTTATCCTTTGCCACAGCATAGGATGGAAAACATTACATTAATGCTGGAAACACTTCTCCCCAATTTCAATCAGTCTTAGCAATGAATCACCAATGAGGACATACATATCAAACTGTTGTTTCAATTCCTTAATCATCTCTTTGCCTGCCTTTCTTTGCATCGGCTTAAGACAATTTCTCTAAAAATCAAAATATAGGGTCATATAAAATCTCATTTGCCTTTAGTAAAGTCACACATGATTAATATTTAACTTGGTGATCAGCAATTATTCTAAGATTCATATTTATTTTCAGGTATTCTTTGTCTCATGTAATTCTGCATTTTTCCTACATTTTATTTTATCTACATTAAATTTAAGTATCTTATTATCAGCCTATTGCTAAGCTATGAAGATCATTTTGGTTTTGTCTTCTAGGATATGAGCCAGTTTTGTGTCATCTGCAGACTAATGAAAATGTAAAAAGCACTGGGCCAGGGATTAAATTGTATGCCATATTGCTTTATAACTTAGTACAATATAATATAATGAGAAACAATTGATGAAAGCTATTTAAGTATCTTTTTCACCCTACCTTTTTATCCATTTAATAGACGTCATCCAATCCAAACTGAGAAGGGATGCTTAAACTAATACAATATCATAGCATACCTTGGCAAATATTTGTTGAAGTTGATGCATTATGTCTACAGCATGCCAAAACTCTATGAAAGAAGTTGATGAAATGGTATAAGATTAATAGGACAATACTTACTGAAGACTCCTGAGAATACCATGACAGGCAAGAAGACACACAACTGGATCATCAAATGAACAGTCTCAAATTATCCTGTTTTGGACACATAAAGAATTAGCTCTGTAGAGAAGCTCTAATGCTGAAAAAGGTGAAAAGAAGAAGAAGATGGGGATGAGTAGAAATCATGGTCATGTCAAATCACATGTCAGTGTGGTGGGCAGATACATGAAATCAAATAAATAAATTAATAATTGTAAGCAAGCAAGTTGTATGGATGGAGTAGTTACAATGGTGATGAGTGTACCAATGGAACACCAGGTTAGGGATAGATTGTCATGGAGAAAATTGATCTCCTATATCTGGTTACTAAGAATCAACAGTGACTTGATGGCACATATTACTCAATCAATACTTTGTTCTTGAGGAATCCATGCTGACTACAGTATAGTTTTTATGGTGCTTAAAGATCTGCAACTTTACAATCCATTATTCACACCAAATATTTAAATCAAATTGATGCACAATACTTTCCTTGAGTGTTTTTAAAAACTCGTACTTTTACCCTCTGACTTTTGTCTAGTTATTCACTGAGAGTCTAGGATTTTTAAATAAAGCCCATGTCACACTGCACCAACGGATGGAAAGAGGATGTAAAACGGAGAAAAACGCTTGCCATCCGTGTAACACGATGCACTCTCTTCGTACTCACGCATGCGTGATTTATAAGTCTATCCGTCCACACGTCTACGAAATTCATCACTCAAAAAGTTTTGAGATCACAAAGACTTTTTGAAGCAAGATGAACATTTCGCACTGTCCATATCTACATCCGCGACACATACGGGAACAAAACTTCGACATCTGTTACAGACCGCTGTATCCACTCGCATCCGCTAACGCATCCGCA
The DNA here is from genome assembly GCA_004320025.1 of Laticauda laticaudata. Taxonomy (NCBI): domain Eukaryota; kingdom Metazoa; phylum Chordata; class Lepidosauria; order Squamata; family Elapidae; genus Laticauda; species Laticauda laticaudata. The sequence goes on along the minus strand of BHFT01024321.1, from coordinate 25,456 downwards.
ACTTGCATCGCTCCAAGCAAAAAATGGGAAAGAGGAGAAAGCAAAACATACATGGAACTCCGCGCAGCGTTATAGCACGGACACAAGAAAGGATGTAAGTGAATGCAGCCTCCGGCATAAAAAGCATAAAACGGAAAAACCGTTTGTATATCGGGGACTATCTTCGGATATTAGGATGTCTGAGATGTCTAAGGATGCGGAAGGACACCTAGCGAAAAACTATATTTCCTATCCAAGAAGGGGAGAAATTTCACCTGATCTCACTTTTCAGCCACACCCCTGGTGCAGACCTCTTCAGCCCTGCTCTGCCTTGCCTTCGCACAGCACCCGTCCATTCTACCATGGCACCATACACTGGACATACATCGACCATACCATCCACTCCTATTTGGTAGCCGCCACCATTCTACAACAATGCGAAGCCCTTACAGCCTTTCACCTTTCACGCAAGGAAAGGAGTCCAAAGAAGTGTTTGACGAAGGGATCACGAGAAGAGCCGATACGGACTGTATGACCAATCTGGAGGTAGCTGAGGAACGAAGACCCCGTCCGGTGGCAATTCAAATTCATAGATGCCAACCTACCATCGTTGACAAAGTGTGAGGGTGCACCAGGTTTTGACCAGAGGCAAACACCCAACTCTGGCCCACGCTAGACCGGCTGAAGGTGCACTGACTCCACCTGGCCGCGGGACCATGAAGGAACATGCAATACGCCTGGAGGGTGCCCACACAACACTCATCACATTGTCAAGAAGTGGTTGCCGGCTCATCAATCGAAGAAACGCTGGAGGAGCCCTCCATGCCCCTCCACTGAAGAAGCCTGATAGACCAAGTGCAGAGCATGCAGAACGTGAACTTCCCCCACATCATTGGAAGCCAAGAGGAAGCACTGTGTCCCTGCAAAGCTTCCAGCCGATTCAGGTCCAATTATTCAACAACAAGGACTGCTTCAGCAATATCGCTTGCCATGTGAGCGACTACAAAGTCAATTACAATAGTCGATGCTCCAGCAATTCAGCTTCAGATGCCCAGTTTAAAACAACGCTCATGACTCAAGGGGGGCTGAACCAACCTCAATCATGGGTTTCCCAATCCAACCCCCTACCCAATGACATGCACGATGTCCCTACTGCATCGTGGGATGACTGCTTCTCCCTTCACAACTGACCTCAGAAGCCCTTGACAACGTTCCAGAATACCTCACCATGAAGAAGGAGCCAACTAAGCTGTCCATGGGCAAGACGGTGGTGGAAGAATCCTTGGCATCCTGGCAAAAGTTCCAGGACTCTCACCACCATAACACACCGCAGACGGTTAGGAACACGTGGAAGCCTGCTGATCCTGCACAATCTCATGGCACTTTCGCTACCCATGTTGCAGATACAAGGCCTTGTGACCGCCAACCAAGGGAAGGTGACATGGAAGCTGGTGACTGGAGGGAAGGAGTAAACCTGAATAACACTGTGATTTGCCAGCCCCGAACAAGAGCTTCACGTGAAGGAATAAGCAGCGCAACCTCCTAAAACACTGGTCAACTCCCCAGCTGGGCATGGATTGCAAGACAGATGGCTAGATCTTAATGAATGCTTCCTTCACTGTCTCCTCACACGAGAGATTGGCCATGTAATTAGTGTCCCCTACAATGAACAGGCATTTAATAAAGAGTTGTGTTTCTATTGAATGTGTGATGAATGATTAAATTGTTATTGATCATAAAGGGCCAGAGTGTGCCACTGGGAAGGTGGACCATACAGCCCACTATGCTGCACTGGAGCTATCTATCCCGACTGCTATCTGACCCATCCCACTGCTATCCTTAACCCATCCCACAACTATACATCCCACCAGGTATCCCGCCCACCACTTCATCCTTACCGCATCCAAGCTATACCTCATCCACAGTATCCCTGCCATTCCCATTGCTTATGCTTACCCATCCCACAAGCATCATGCTAAACATTTCTAAAAGTTTCCAACCAAACTTATTACTAAAGAACTGAAACCAAGTGAGAAAAAATAACTATAATAACAAATGTACAAATCAGAGACCCCAAGTAAAGCTTCCCAAGCAAAGCCTAAACTCAACAGTAGCAACCCAGTCTCGGACTCTCTCATCACTCTGAGCGGCCATATCTCAGGGGTGAGGGCCCAGGCGTGGAGGTGCAGTGGCGGAGTTGCTGGTCTGAGGTGCCATGGGTGGCCTGCCCAAAGGACAACAGGGAGGTTTGAGCGAAAGCTCTCAGAGAGCTGGCCAGTCCTGTATGTTGAGAGCCCTCCTCCATGACATGGGGCATCAATCCCAAGACCAATGACATGATGTTCTCGAGGCCTCAGGCTGGCTGTGGGTGGAAGAAAAGGAGAGTGATGGGGCTGTCAGGTCTGCATGAGGAGGTTGAGCAATCGGTGGCATCTGTGGCATTGTGGCAATCTGTGGCATATCGGGCAATCAGTATATTTTGTTGATCTGTGCATCCGGTGCACCTGTGCCGTGCAGATGAAAACCTGTTCCTGACTGGGAAGGGCTGCCTTCTGCTGGAACCCTGGTAGCCGAGCCTTGTAGGTGTAGGGGCTGTGAAACCTGGAATGGCTGTGAACACCTGGGTGAGGAGCAGATCTGGACTGGGTCAGAGCAGGTTCCCAGCTGGCCTGTAGGGTGCAAAGACCTGTGACCTCTCCTGATCACCTGGTACTGGATTCGGCATCATAGGGTCCTGGTGAATAGTGAGGAAGGGCTTTCGTAGAGATGAGTTGGACTGACCACTGAATGAGAAGTAGATCTTACGCTGCTCTTGATGGGTGTCCCCTTATCTCCAAGAGACAGTGTGCTCGTCCCTCCGTCTGGCCTCTGCTGCTTTCTGTGGAGGTGGAGCGGGTGGTGGGTTGGTTGGTCTCAATGGTGGGCCAGCGGCTTCTCTTGCCCAACGCATCAGGGGGTCCCCAGGTGCCTCACCACGCGTAAGTGCAAGCTGTAGGGGGGCTCCGTCGTTGGGCGCTCCAAGATACCTGCCTGACAACAGGACTGACTCTTGGCCAGAAGAGGACTGGATCTCTGTGGGCTGCCTGAGAGAGAGGGTTGACATTAGGGCTGCCTCCTCCGTGGCGGTCTATCTCATCCCCCAAGAAGCCGCACTTGGCCATCACGTAAGCTCTCCTGTGTTGACCTTACTGCGACCTGCCAGACTTCTCAGGTGCAGCTCTTCGGTACTAGGTGTGCATTGTGTCTTCATCCTCACCAGGAGACACATCCAAAATGTAGCCAGGCTCACTTCCTCCTTCTCTCTCCCAAGCGCCTGCTTCCGCTTGGTGTCTGATAGTGTGATGTTCCCTTCCTCCAGAGGTACTCATTCGTCCCTCAATCATTCAAGCACCTCTCCTCATGTTCCTCTGCATGGCAGTACTGTCTCCCATCACCCTTTTTTCGCGATTGCCCTCTTCCTCCCTCTGCCAGCGCCTTCTGGCCTCATCAGTAGACTACCTTGAGGGCCAGGGGCTGGTCCAACCACAACACCACCACCAGCAGCAGCAGCAGGCAGCAGCAGCAGCAGGACCAGCAGCACCCAGAGCACTAGCAGCACCAGCAGGACCAGCAGCCTCAGCACCCACAGCAACCAGCAGACCAGAGCAGCAAGCGAGATCAGCACCAGAGAAGCGACCGCACCAGGAGCAAGGACCAGCAAGTCAGCACAGCAGACAGCACCAGCACCAGAGCAGCACCAGCCAAAGCCACGCAAGTCACGACCAGGGCAGAAGAAGCCCCACAAACAAGTCAGCTGCCAGCCCCGTACGGCAGGATGTCTGCCTGTCCTTCTTGCGGCCGGGCTGGCATGGAGTGTCACAGGCTTCCTTCTCTCCCATGGTTGTTGGCTGAAGATGTGTCTGGCAGAAGTTCCTTTTTCCTCTGAATGGGTGACCTGCCTTGCAGGACTGCTTCCCTTTATATCTGCCAGGCTGCACGCAATCATCCTCGCCTGCACGCATGTGAAACGCTTTGCATCCGCTATCGAATCTGACTAGGTCATCCTCTTCTGTATCTGCTCCTTCCGCTGATTGCATTCCCACCTTTTTTTTTGCTGTGCTCCCCAGAAGCTCGCGATGGTCATCCGCTCTTTCCATCCTAGGCTTCCGTGTTAGCATCCGTTAACATCCTCGATACAATTCCTCCTTCGTTCCGTTCTTTCGGTGCTGCTCGTTCTGGGAAATTTCCTTTCCGTTGTTGTCTGCTCTGTTTATGCAAATTTGGGGCACTTTTGAGAGCGGGTAACAACGGATGGAAAATTTGCTCGTCCGCTATGTCCTTTTTACATACATTTTGCATCCGTTGGCCGATGTGACCTAGCCTTCAAGTGTTAAACTATTGGTGAAGCTATCATTTACTTTCTTTAGAAGCACAGTGTGCAGTTTAACTGATAGCAGATAATGAAGCCTATTCCATGTAAATTGGTACATTTTGAACATGTTTTATCAATTTCAAGCTTCAATCTTGCTGTTTTTATCAGCACATCACAAATGCCATATTCTCTCTAGAGAAACTGAAGCCAAAACAAGAACTGGTTTTTCTTTAATTTCTTTATGTTTTATTTTGAACAGGGACCAATCAGTTCTTTTTCTTCTTAGTTTATTTCCCAAAACTCAGTTTATACTGAATTTAAGGTTTTTTTAATCTCTGCAAGTATATTCCCATATTATAATGAGTTTCTTTTATTTGTTCCTCCAGTTATTTTAATCAAGCTGTTTTCTATAGGATTTGTTATTTATTTCCCAAATTGTGAACATTTAAAACAATGGAAGTCTTGGATTTTATGAGTTAAAAGGTTTTTTTTAGTTTTTTTCAGAGCGTGAGTTGATTCCCGCCTCCCAAGTTCTTTTCAAAGCACAATTTTTATGTGAGATCAGTTCTTCCAGTTTTTAATCTCCATTCTCCATAGAATTCAGTTTAAATCCCTTATAATCAAATTTGTCAAGCTTCAGTCAAAAATAAAAAATCTTATGTGGTTCAGCCTACCATATGTCAACAATCTAGTCTACCATGTAGATCACCCTGGTCATGGTTTCAGGATAAAATTCTACTTTTTAATCAGGCCACTGTTATAGTCAAAGGCATTTCCTTTCTATCATCTCTTTCATGATTGCCAAGAGATTTCTGTCCTTCTTCTGTTAAATTCTTTGGAATATTCACCTAGAAAAAAAGGTCTATTAGGGATCACCCGCAGATCTAAACTGTCCAATTTTTATTTCTACAGCAATCACTCAATTACCCACAATGACCAACCATCAGCTTTCTCTTTCCCACAGTGACCAATTATCATCTTTCTTACTATTAGCAGCTATTGATATTATATGGGAGCAACATTTCAACAGAAGATACAGCCCTTTACTTCTCTGTTTGTGTTGTTGAACTCAACTGTCAAACTCCTTTTAACACTCCCTGTTTGCTTCCTCAGTGCAATAAAATTCAGATGCAAGGAGAATGTTACCTATTTCTGAGACAATTACATTTAAAAAAACATAGAAAGAGCTGAGCTGGCTAAGAAGAAACCTATCTGATCTAGCATTTTGCTTCCTTAATATTGAAATACCTAGAGAACATTTGAGAGCAAGACATGAGCAAAACTACATTCTCCATTTGTTTCCCAACAACTGATATCATATTGTCTTTGATATACCAGAATACACATAACCATTAGCAATTTGATCACAGTTGTGATCACCAATAGCCAAACCCTACATAAATTTGTCTCGTTCCCTTATAAAACTATAGAAGCAATTGCATATAATTATCATATCCAGACAGAAGGGAGGAAGGAGGTATGATTTGATCAGTACATACTTGCATCTATATTTGAATGACAAGAGGATGGTATTAACTTCAAATCCTTAAATGGCTTAGCTCTAATTATCATACATACATACACACCACACACTCACAAAGTGTGCATAGATGCAGCAATGGGTACAACACAATATATTTTCATATTGTGCAAGACAAATAATGAGAACTGACCTTATCAATTTATTTGGTTTATGCTCTGTAGTTCTGTTCTATGACATGTTCAAAGCAATTCACAAACTTCTAAGAACAAATCAACCATCTAAAATAATGAATAATTGAAAGTGAAAAAAAGAGATGCATAATTGCTTATTTTCTAAAGGCCCTGGAGTCATGCCATATACAGTTCTACAACATTTTAAAATTGGGACCAAGTTTAGAAAAGCCCCCAACCTCAATGTTCCACAGTGAAGGCATCTAATGGGAGATGCCTTCAAAAGGGTTCTCATGAGATCTTAATAATCAGACAGGTTCATAGTAGGGGAATATTACCTTAGATATTTAAAGTTCAGGTAATTTAAAGCTAATACCATCATTTTAAATTGAGCTTGATATACAATTAGCAATCAGGGCAAGTTTTTTTCAACTTGAAACTTTGAACTTATTAGCAACAATGCTATTTCAATTGAGGATCAATTCCTGAAAGTTTTCCAAAGTATAGAGACATATACTATATGTGATATATAGACACATATAGAGACATTCCTGTTGTGTTCCTGCTGGATTTATCTTCGGAAAAGGAGAAAGAAGAGTCAGGGACTTCCGAGGATAATAATTCCAGAGGGAATGCTTCTGTCTGTATTGAAGCTAATATTTTTACTTTGGCCAAGGGAGATCATTACAGTTGCTACCTTTCGTTATAGGCAGGGGTGGGTTTCTACCGGTTCTGTCCACCTCTGTAGAACCAGTAGCTCTGCAGAGCAGCAGAGCAGGTCTGCTGATTTTTGCCTACCAACACACCCGGGCTCTGATCTTTATTTCCTGATTTTTCAACTTCAGCTGCTGAACAAGACACAGCTGCAGTTAGAAATGCAAGAAAAGAGGGCTGTTTCAAAGGCTGCTTCTCTGCAGGCAGCTGCTGATGACGATTTGCAGGCATGCAGCTCGCAGTCTGCAGGGAAGCTCGTAAATCCTGAACTGATAGTTAACCCTGTTGTATACCACCCCTGGTTAAAGGACTGTTTGCTTCTAAAAGTTTTCCCTATCTCTGGACTGTGACACTTATCAACTTTCTATCTTAATGCCTTGTAGTCAGCAGTGACAGCACAAAAAATTTCAGTAATCAAGATGGGACATCACCAAATCTGACTGGCTCAGGGAGGCACTTAGCTTGTGTGAAAGCTCTCCTCAATCCAGCTATCTATGAATTCAGGGACAGTTGCAGATTTAAAAAAGTACTCCAAAACTACAGATCTGCTTTTTTCATCACTGTATAATGCTTTTTTCATCAATGTGTAATCCAATACAAGGCAGGCTGAACTTCAAACCATAACTCGAGTTTCATGGTCACTAAGAACAAGTCTAGATTTAATTTCAGCTGATTTTCCCTCACCCAGCCCATTCAAATTCAAACAGTATTCAAGCTCTCAAATTGTTTGTTTGAAGTTGAATGGCAAAGAGTAACAGAGCTAAATGTCATCAGTATAATAGACTATTTCAAAACAGGCTTATTCATTACAAATCTCCATCAGGTTTTATCATTTCTTTTACCTTGCAGAAAATGAGAAAATGCTGAAAAGAATGTGTATTTCTTGATGTTCCCTGAACTTGGTTGTTTGTTTGCAAATGTTTCATTACTGACTTGGTTATGTAAAGGGAGTGTGATAGCACAATAGTTAAAAGCACTGAGCTTGTCAGCTGGAAAGCTGACAGTCAAGGTTTGAGATCTGAGCACCTTGCAATGGGGTGATGACCCAGATTTTGCTAACCAAGCAGTTTGAAAGCATGCAAACACAAGTAGCTAAATAAGTACCTCTTCATTTTTACACACACTTTTCGATAATCATCTCATGTTACATTGCCAATATAAGAAAATCAGTTTTTCCTTCTCTTTATATAAACAGAATTTTTGTGAAGGCGTGCTCTGTATAGTGTTGAGAAATATCTTAGCTCTTAATTTTAACACTGCCTTTAATTCACTATATACCTTACCAACAGGAAGAGATGTGATATTATAGAGTTGGAAGAAGACTTGAAGGTCTTCTATTCCAATTCTCTGCCCAGGGAACACCATTCTGGACAAATGGCTGTCGAGTCTTTTCTTGACAGCTTTCAGTAATGGTAGTCTCCCAGGAGTTCAAAACCTGCAGAATGAGGGCATTTTGTGTGCCTCCAGAATGCACACATTTTACATATGCTGGATGGGGAAACCAGGAACTTAAGGGCAAAAAAGGCCCTTAAAAGGTTATTTTAGAGATGTTTAAGGCTCAGACTGAGCCTCCACACCCATCCACTCCCATAGGGTTTTAGGCTCTGATCATTTTAAAATGTCAGAATCAAGCATGATCTTTCCACTGACAAAAATTATATACTTTTGAGTGAGATTAGGCTTCAGTAAGAAAGGTGTGACTGATATATGTTCCTTTTCTCCTCTGTCTGCTGCCCTGAAAGATACATTCCATATATTTTCTGTCTGCCCATCCTTAAGCTATTCCATAATACAATTTATATTAGCTTGTATAATAATATTTTCCCTTTAACCTAGTGTTGCCATTTTACAAGTTTCTTCCTATGAAATCATATGTCACCATGCATGAAAATGTCACTAAGCAACTCTTTTCAATTAATATTTCCACTCCTATTTTCTCCTCATTATTATAACCTGGGTCTAGTCACTGTTGGATATGATCATTAAGACAAGCTGCTTCTTCATAATTAAAGTCATGTAATGGTAAGTCACCCAATCTGGAATGTCAGTGTATAAAATGGTGCTCAAACCTTTCTCCCAAAATGCTTCCAATTGTCTGGGGAACTATTTTAGATAATGGGATCCTTTCTATGTATTCTGTATGCTATTCCCACCAAAAAGCAAGAAATGAGCTTCAGGGTATTTTACCCTATTCTGTAATCAATTTTATGATGTTGTGTAGCTCATTGAATAATATGCAAAGAAGTTTTATATGTCCAGTTTAAGCTTCATTGCAGTTATTCTTGCAATAACTATAAGGGATTGAAATATGTAGGAAACTGACAGGGCTATCAGACAGACAGACAGACAGAGATAGAGAGATGGTTGGTTAAAGTCTATGTGTCAGACTGGCCAAAGCTTATTCCCTAAGAAAGAACATATTGATTCTGTTCCGTTTGGAAATAAATTGCATGAGACTGGGTTCCAACAACAACTCTTTTATTTTAACAAGTAAGGCAATGGTAACGGAACAACAGCCCAAGCCACGGCAGCCCTTCTTATAGCGGCTTGCTCGCGGCTTGTGGCCAATGACAGTACTTTGAGTGTTCCCACTGTCAGACGGGCCAATCGGATTGGTTCCCTAATAACCAATCTGAGAACGGCCTTCTTGGTCAATCAGATCAAGGCACTTGGAGCCTTCCAAGTTCCATCCACAACAGATTCCATAGGTGTTAGAGAAACAATACTTTTACTAGAGATGCTGAGTGCAGTGTTATGAGGCAAACTCTGAAGAAAAAAACATGTGAAAATCATATAGTGCAAGCAATCCCCAGTGTCCAAAACCCTTCCTCCTGTGAGAATAGTCCAATCAGGTTTTGTTCCTATGTTTTGGGATCCCAGTGCCCCAGGCACTACTGTAAATTCCTTTCTCAGGGCCAGTGTCCTTGAAGAGAGGAAGATTGGTACCTCTGGTTCCTGTTAGTGTCCATATTCCCCAATTTCCCACAGCATTCTTTCATAGTTCCAGTACTCTTGTCCTCCCAAATGCCCATCCCCCGCTTATGGCAGTTGCTAGTGAATTTCAAAGAAAGCTACAATTGGCAGCTGACACCATGTGTTAATAGGGAGATATTAGAACTGAAGACTGTTGCTTTGTTTGATACAGGGGTGCCAACAGTTCAGCACTAAATTCCCTCATATGGGATGTTTTCTAATCCAGGGGCACAAATGTCAATTTGTTTCCAAGCAAACATAGGAAATAGATTGTGCTTATTGAAGAATACAGAACTTTACAACTGTCTACATGACTGCAAATAAAAATATTTTGTGAGTCAGAATAATTTGTAAGAAGGTCCAGATTCATTTCAGAATTATCCTGTCTAAGAAGCCAGTCCTTCACAATTAATGGCGATGGTTCACATGTTTCTCAATTTGTTCTTCTTAGAAAAAGCATGTATGAAATCAGCCAAAGATTTCTAATTTTAAAGATAAATTAACAAAATAATAATAAATATCCATGGATTTACTTATTACTTGATAAGGTATGTGTAAATGACTTGACGGGTACCCATTTACTGACTCTTATTCATAAATGACTCCTCACGCATTTTTTTCTTTGAGTTCAGTGGTCCTTGAAATATTGATTTTATTTATATATAATAACCAGATACAATGCTTTCAGCAACCATTAAAAATATCTCATAGAACTGCTCAAGAAATACAGTGCTTTCCTTAAGGTCATGTTTTAGTTCCATTTAACTATGCTTAATCTTTTTCTAATTCATTTTTTTTCTTTTCTGATACTTAGACAAACATCACAGTAGGCCTTGAAGGCTGAGCAACTTTTAGATTTCTCTTGAAAGTAGAAGACATTTGCACTGTAGACAGAAAATAAAAATAGAACTTGCTATTCTTATAGTACATTTTTATTTTCTTTTTCCCTACAGTTAAAGCTTATCAAAGGCCACAAATCAGCTAAAAAACCTTCAGGTTTACAGGTAACTCTAGGTTATTTCCTTTATCTGTTGGGTACAGTGGCAATTGGATCATAGTTTTTTAAAAAAGTATTTCTCATTATTATACTTGCATGCTGATTTCATTCATAAATATTTTCGTTGTTATGCTTAATAGTAAATGAAACAGAGAAGAAACCTATCAGTATATGTTTATGTTTATAACCCTTAACTGGGTGAAATGGTGTCATAGGACAAAACTTTTTCAAACAAGTGTCAGCATAATTATCCCACATAGAAAGAGAGACAAGTTGTCATAATCAAAAGATGATATCAAATGTTGTCAGGAAGCAGCAATGAGGAAGAAATATGAAGAAACAGAGAATGAAAGGGCTGCAGATCTCCAGAATGAAAAAGAAAGGTACAGAATGAGGAGACAAGAACAGATGGAGGAAGAAAGAGAAGATCAAGGAAATTGTGGGAGGAATGAATTACTGCAACAGTTTCTCAACATGACAATATCCACCTTTGACAAGAAGACATCAATAAAGCAAGAACAAGGTGAATATTTCTGACCATGTTGGTGCCAAAGCCAGTCTATACTTGTGATCTCCTATTATCTTGAGAAATCACTAATTTCTGCTACGTGAAGAGAAATGTCTGGATAAGTAATTTGCAATCTTTCTTCTTTAACAACATGTTTTCTTGTTTAATTTAAAAAACAAAAACAAAAGCGATCTGATTGTGGTTATTCTGTCCGTTTGTTTAGATAAGGAGATTGAAAGATTGACCCAGGTTAATCCCTAATTTTCTATTCGAATTCTACACTGCAAGTTTCTATTAGGCAATGCAAGGCCATATATATTAATACTAGATGTCCATCATTCTATAAATAAAGTATCACTATGTATATGACAGTTATAGCAAAACTTTTAAAATATATTGAATCATTGTGTAAGGAAATAATTAGCACAGTGTTAGAATTGGTTCACATTGGCCCTAAAATGCTGAATGCAAGAGTTTTTCCCTTCTCTAGGGATTAAGACTGTCACTTTTCATACTGCTTGATGGAAAGGAATCACAGAGAAAAAAGTATCTTGAATCCCTTTAAAAGAACAAGACCTCTAGGGAGAAGCCAAAACTTGATAACAATTGTCAATTTGCTGAATATGTAATTTCTGCAAATTATATATTCAGCAGCCTATTTGCTTCTGCTATCCTCCATAAATTAGTTTAGTTACTTTTAAAACCAGTTTGTCTTCAGCCCATCTAATACTAATTAATTCCTAAATTTAATGTATATAGGTCTACCAGATGTAGTATGCACAAATTGGGATGACCACTAATGATCAGCAGAGAATTACTTAAATTGAATATAAGTTGAATAAATAAATGATCTGTAGATCTTTGTTGCCATCTAGATTTTTATGGTCCAGATTTGGTAGCCATAAATTATGCCTGATATATTTTTTGAAATATTTTATTTATGTTTCCTGATTCTGCCTGCTTCTAACTTTGATCAATGATCTCTACTTCTAATAATGTGAATCAAATAGAAAAAAATGTAACTGCATCCTTTTAAACTGTGCCATGCATAATTTTGTATATATCTACCATGTCCTACAATGCTTTCTTGGTACAAACAAAAAAAATTAGGCAATGATAAATCTGGGACCATTTATTAACATGTTGTTAATCTTCCACTAATAACCAAGACAGAGATAAGGGCCAGCAGTTTAAAGAATAAAAAGACTTTGGAAAGTTCAGAGAGAAGACTTTTGCTTTTAAATTATACCAGTATCTAGTTTGAAGAGTTCAGAGACAGTGAGAATGCTGAGAGAAGTCCAAGACAGTTCATGAGTTAAGTGTCAGAAAATTCCACAAAAGCTAATCCGTAAGTCAAACAAAAGACTAAACACAGCAAGCAGCAGGAGAAACCCTCCAAAAACATCACAGGACATCTGTCAGTTAGGAGGAAGAAGAGATGGAATGTGGACCATGTTCTTATAAAGCCGGCATTCCTGGTTCTACTTAAGGAAGCTGACACCCTACTACTCAAGAAACCATGCCAAATTCTGCTACTCTGATCTCTTTTAGCTAGTGTAAAATTTAATGCCTGGCGCTTTACCAGTTGGTCTGATTTGAAGGAGTTCCAAAGCAGCAAAGTATTTCTGTGAAACAACCTATTGGCTATGATTTTTTCATGTGAGACTGTTGAAGATTCTAGATAGCATTTGTTGAGTCTCTTCCTTCTTGTCAAAGTTATTAAGAAGCTTATAAATTTCAATAATACACTGTTCTGTGGCCAGGAATACATTGGAACTACAAAACCTAGTGTTAACACTTGGCTATAAGAACATGAAAAATATTGCTACTTAGAACTTGAAAAATCTGTGGTAGCTGAACATGAGCTGCTAGATAATAGGCACAAAGTTCAATTTGAAATATTAGCGATCATCACAAATCATGCATGGGATAAAATCCATGTTAAATTTAAGAGAGAATTTTTTCAAAAATTCTTGTAAAAGAATTGGACTTGTAAAAAAAGCAAAACAATATTAGATACATGATGAGGTAAAGAAAAGTTGCAGACCTCTGTGATGCCTTCTTCCCCTCCTTTTTGGTTCTTTCCCCAAACATTAGCAGGGTTGCCAATAAAGAGGCAACTTTGAAACAGGGAGGAGACTTGTGTTTTGAAAGCCCCGGAGTGACCAGAAAAGAGAGAAAGCAGCCAAACAAAAAAAAAAATGGTTTTCCTTCAAAGGGAGAAAATAGTCCACAGCAAAAGAAATATAGAAGCACAGCAAGAAAAAGTGCAAGTATAAAAGCACAGTGTGGAAAGTTGCAAAAACTCTACATGCTGGCCAGGAACAGAAGAAAAAAGCAAGATAAATTCTTCAGAGAAGAATTAAGACAGAACAGTGTTTGTACAAAGAAAACATCATTTTATAATATTATTGCTATAGAGCAGTGGTGGCTAACCTTTTTGGACTCTGCCTATAATTGTGTGTGCGCTTGAGAGCTCTCTCTCACTTGCATGCTAGTACCTAGAAGGCAATGTGTGGGGTTTCCCCATGCCTCTTGCGATATGTGCACCCTTGCACTGCGTGATTGAGCATGCACGCGCGCCTACACCCACGTGAGTCTGTGAATATGTGAGCAACCCCCATGTGTGCTGCAGTCTCTGCACAGTCTCGTTGTGCATCTTCCACACACTCCTGATCCTCGTGCATGCATGCCAGATACATGACAATCAGCTGTTGTGTGGGTGGCATGCATGCATGCGCAGTAGACCTGCTTGGGCAAGGATCCGGGTTCCAGCAGGAATGGCTCTGCGTGCCACTTCCAGCATGCATGCCTGGGTTCGCCATAATGGCTATAGAGTATAGCATGGAGATGGTAATTGAATTGGAATTAGTGTAGTAATACAGAAAAATAGCAGCAGGGTACAATATAGAATAGAGAAAATGGAAAAAACATGTCGTGTTTCTCAGAAAATAATCTGATGGTTCTATTTTCTTTTGACCCCCATAAAAACAGCTAGGCCATCTTTTCAGGGTGACTTAATTTCTTCCCCCATGTGCCCCTTCGCCTAGACAGCCCTGTGGGCAGTCACACCTTGCCACCAGCCACTCCTAATGGCCGGGTCAGTGGGCAGGTGGTGGCAGTGTGGATGTTGGCCTCAGCGTCAGTGGGGCCCTTTACATTGCAGGACCTTCATTGGCCACCGCTGCTGCTTCCTCTACCAGCATCGCTTTCCCTTCTGCCCTCCGGACTGCTGCCATTGGGCAAAATGCAGAGGCCAGAGTCTATGCTTGACATCATGATGCAGTGGTCATGGAGAAGTGGCCTTCCAGTGGGTGGAAGAATGTTTCTAGTGCATTCCTCCACCGGCAGCGTTTCAGGCACTTCTTGGGTGGGGGAGCAGCCTCCATAGCTTCCAAAGTTCCTGCCGGTGGTGGTACCTCTCTCGCCAGCACTGTCTCCAATAACAGCAGCAGCAGCAGTGGGACAGACCCTGCTGCTGATGAGAGCTGCCTGCCCGCTCGCAGGAGCATCACTTGACAGTGGCTGCATTGACAACGTCCTGCAAGTTGATGAGCCATTCAGGCTTTGGTGGGTGGAAGTGGCAGCCTTGCTTTGCTTCCCGCCCCAGAACCTTCGGACCACAGTCTCGTCCCGTGTACAGTTGGGTGCTCTCCTTTTTTTCCAGCAGTTCCAATCCCCCCCCCATGAAGCTTTTTCCCTTCTTTAAGTTTTCTTTACTCTCATTCCCTCTATCAGTTCCCTAAGAATGCAGACTGGCTGGACAGCTACCTCCTCCTCCCTCCCGATAGTTTTTAAAAGGAAACCATCTATCCATTTTGACATTTGAGCAGAGGCAAACCTTCCAATCCAAACATAAGAGAAAGGAAATAATCTACAGATCCTTAGCATGGTTGAAATGCTGCCAGTGGAGGAATGTGCTCAAATCATTCCTCCACCTGCTGAAAGGACCACTTTTCCACTACTGCCACAATGTCCAGCATGGACTCTGGCCTCTTCATCTTGCCCAATGGCAGCAGCCCAAATGTGGCATAAGCCATGGTGAGGGCAGAAAGCAAAGCGATGGTGGTGGAGGAAATGACAGTGGTGGCTGACGAAGGTGCTGTGATGCAAAGTGCCCCGCTGCTGCCGAGGTTGACATCCATGCCACTGCCGGCCACCTGTTGCCTTAGCCTGCAGCCAGCAACATACCTGGGTCTGCAGCAAAGGCGCTTGGAGTTTTGGAGGCATTCTTTGCCTTAGTTCTGTTTTCATTCTGCTGCTGTTTTAGTGAGTGAGAATTTTATTTCTGTACTTGCTTTATTTTGCTAGTGACAAGACTATATTTTCCCAGTGTAGAAATGTTCTAAATAAATAAAGGATTATTTGAAAGCAAGGCCGTCACATTAAAGGATTCTATAAATCAATAAGTTCCATAAACTCTAATTCATGTATGGCTGCAGGTTAAAAAGTAATATCCCCAATGTGTGCTACTATAATGATTTTTAATCTGGTTAGAACAATTTGTCAAGTTATATTAATCCTTAGGGAAAATAATTGAGTTTAATATCCAGTAAAGATACATACTTTTTACCCATTGTTATCTATGCATAGCTTCTTGCCATATGAAGTACTGTGGTTCAAACTAATAAATTACCATAACTACAGATTTTCTGAAGCGCAAACCACTACACTCACTGTACTCTATATTAATTGGCTGGCTGGGGAATTCTGGGAATTAAACTCCACATATCTTAAAGTTGCCAAGGTTGAGAAACATTGTTCCATGGTGCTAAAACATATTAAGTGCCACACTAAACAATAAATTAGTCTCTTTGACATGTCTCATCAACATCTGAAGTCTAAGTTGTAGTCTTGAAATGAGCAACTTAAAAATGTCCCACATTTTTCTAGTGTGTGAATAACAGTCAAATACTTTACATCACTGATCTTTTGCTACTATGATAGAGAAGATCCAGTTCTACAGTCTGTGCATTTCCAAGTAATTTACAGGATAAAAAATCCAAAAGTCCAGCCAGAACACAGCTTTCACCAGAGCAAATTCCATGTTTATCTACCATGGTTAGATAGAAAAAGGCTAACCCTCAAGCCAAGGAAACTGGGCTGTAGGATTTCCAATGATCCATCCACCCAGTGGATTCTTGCCAAATATATATATTCTAGATTTCAAGTCTTATTTGCCAGCATTCATTGTGGAACCAGCATAATGTCCAAGTGATGGTCACTCTCCTCCAGAATAAGTGTCCACATTAAAGGACAGCTAGGCAAGGAAATCCAAAATAGATGACTAAAAGAACATGTGTTAGTCTGTACTATATCCATATGGTTTCATGGTGAGAAAAACTTGCCTACTTTGAACTTTTGGAACTCTCAGCCCTCCTTCCCCAAACAGATGATAACTTTGTCCTTTGTCTGCTGGACCTGGAAGTTATTTGTTAATTTTGATTCATCATCCACATGTAAGGCAAATACTACTGTCTGTACTTTTCCCTTTCTTGTATTAGTCACTCTGCATTTTGTTTAATACGTTTGTAACCACAGTCTTGGTGCAACCAGTCCATGGCTACTAATAGTATAGATTCAAACTGCAACAAGAATCACAATAAACAATAAAGAAACAAAATTGATATCAGATATGATAAAATCACTGACAATTATTAAAATTAAAATAACTTTAGTGATAGATTAATATATGCTGCAGCAGTTAAATCATGAATTCACTAATGGGAAAGACTAAAATATTAATATAACTCATTAACCTTTGCTGGCATGTGACTTGGGAGAGAAGGAATGGAACATGCAATAGAACGGCTAAGAACATGTAGCCATTCTTTTGAGAATGATCAGGTTAATAAGATTAATAATGCACAAAAAAGCTGTTCTTTCAGGTTGCCACAGCCAAGCCACTGAGGATGACATGAACTTTGAAATTTATCCAGAAATCTAATGAAGACAGTATAGTTTTGCTTAAACAGGTTTTACATGCTCCATTTAGTTAACACCTGAAGAAGCCTGTCACCCACTGCAATTTCCAAATTTCCAGTAGTATTGCCCCTTAAATTGCCCCTTAAATTTTTTATTACATAATTTTTGTATTCCACACTAAATAACGAAAAAAATTTCTTCTTTCTTTTCTTTCATTCCTTCCTATTAGCTGTATTTGTAACCCGCCCTTTAATTGGATAATGAAATCTAATGGAAGTGTGATATATCAAGAGAAACAAACTTCACTGTGCATATCTGAACTTACATGCATGAAAAATACATGCATTTGATAACATGCAGACAAAAATTACACGACAAGAGAAAATGCCATCCCATCAGCCTTGATGGACTGTCTATAAATCATGATTTGCATTCAAGTTAGCCAACTGCTTATTTTTTTTTAAATAAAGGGGAAAAAATTTTTTTAATAAAGGGGAATGTTTGCCATTGAGAGGACTGAGAAGCAGTCAATGATTTCAAAAATATTTCACAACTTGAGGAAATACAGAGTTTTATCATTTTCCAATTTCCAAGTAGCAGCATGCACATTAAATACTATCATATCATGCAGTGTGCATCACATTGTGCCATAGTTTGTTTTATTAAGGAAGCCATAGAGGTTCATATCATATATAATGCTAAGTCATAAACCATGTTTCATAAATAACAGTTACTGAGTTGTACTACTCATAAAGTCCAAGCAAACTAAGTCATATTACAGTTTAGCATAAAAGGTTAAAACAACTACCGTATATACTCGCATATAAGCCGACTTTAGAACACTTTTTTTTTTTCAAATTTGGGGGTCGGCTTATACGCGCATAAATCTGATTTCTGACACAAATGACATGACGATATGACACCACTTCTCAGATTACGCAATATCGATATTACCATACAGCGATATATACATACAGCACATTTCTTTTTACTCTGGGTGCCTCCATTTTGCTTTTTCTACCACCGGATATAACACGCTCTGATTGGTTAGTCATTCACATGACCGCTTTAGTGTTTGCGATCGTCATATGCAACTTTATGTCCAGTTTCTCTGCATTTAGTAAAGTTCCGTAGTAAAATTTATTAAAATATAACCATGTCTGATGTTAAAAGAAAAAGAATGTCTTATGCTGATTCTTTTAAACTAAAAGTAGTGAAGGCTGCAACACACCATGGTATTTGGGGGTCGGCTTATATGCGAGTTTTTGCAAAATTCCTCATTTTGGGGCAGTTTTTTAAGGGTCGGCTTATATGTGAGATCGGCTTATATGCAAGTATATACGGTACTAAGGAGGATTTTCAAGATTTCAAGAGAGGGGAACAACATTACAGGGGCAGGTTGATCAGGTTGGATGGCTGCCAATTTTTAAAGGGCACAAGACCATGGGAAATATTATTTGGCAAGATACCTCATCTGAATTATTTTAATTTCTTTTAGATAACTTCACTTTTTAAATTTTAATCAAACATATTTACTTTTTTTTCCAGTGTTTTCTTATTTATTCCATGTTCAATTCAAATTCATTCTAATTATACCAGTAGCAGTGGGAATTATTTACATTTCTTGGAGTCATGGGCTTAAGTGCCTTTTTAAAATCTGCCATTTTATGCTGTGCTTTTCAAGCAGCAATTAGTGCTTTTGCTACAATTAACTTTCTGAGTGACCTTTTTGGCAGAGTATAAAATAGTTTTAAATATGGCATTCCATTGCCTTAACAATATATATGGCTACTGGAACCATCTGCTATTATAAATTCATTGTGACCTTTTGTTGAGTTATTTTGGTAGATAAATAAGAAAGCTGACTTTTTCTTAGAAAGCCTTCAAATCATTAAGCTTTCCACTGAGTTAATAGGAAATGTGCTTTGGAAATGTTGATTTTAGCAGTTACTGATTTTTCTGTTAGAAATTCAAAACAAAACAAAACAATATGTCAACATAGAAGAAGATGCATAAAGGAACAAAATCATATCCCACTCATGCCTCCCAGGTGGTTTTATGTAAAATGAAGCAGAGTAGGAAGGATTCTTTTGAGGCAGTCCAGAAGATGGATAACAGCATTAACCTTTATCAATGGATAACCTATTCTCCATACTGTGGTATACATTGCATAATAATACATAATAATATATGCCACTGACAGAGCACCTACATACTATATAAAATAAGGCAATGTGCACCCAGCAAGATACACTAAATGTTTTTTCTGCCTGCCCAGAACAATCAATTCACTTCAATTTGATTCAATTCAGTTCTCTGAATACCTCTTTGTTACCGCATAGGTTTTTAAGTATATGAAGTACATGATTGATTGATTAACTGAATTTACCCACTCTGTTTCTGGTTGTTCTTTTCCTCTCTTTCCTTCCACTTTTCCCATCATAATAGTCTTTTCCAGAGAAGTATGTTTTTGCATTATGTGTCCAAAATAAATTAATTTGAGCTTAATCATTAGTGCTCAACAGAAAACCCTGGGTTCATTTGTTCAATTGTATATAAGTGATACATGGAGTGTATGGGTAATTTCACATCATAATTTTTTCAACTTTTTTCAGTTTCTGGTTCTGGAAAAATAATTTATGTAAGGGAAGTGGACTTGCCTTTAAGCAGTGTCCATATTCTCCCCCACCTCATATTGTATACTTCTTCTTGGCTCCTTTCCCATCCTCTGTACATTTAATAAAAGTCTAAAGAGAAGCTGATTTTACATACATATAGATTGTTCTATGAGGGCAGGAGCTTTGTGTTATTGGGTTTCATCTGGAGATGCCTATGCAAATGAAGCTCACTTGCTTTCAACTTGAAAACAGCGTTTCAATCAGAATCAGTGTGCTGACCATAATATGAATCTCTGTTTATTATATAGACACATTAGTTCTTCATATGGCTGATGTATAAGCAAGGAGCTAAGTTTTTCTTCATCGTTTGATGAAGAAAACCATCCTTCATCCTTCAGTGGCAGACTTTCAAGGTAGGCCAAGTAAGGAAACAGACACCAGAAAGATTTTTAAGAATGTTACTTTATTGTTGTAGTTTATAATAAAATAATCTTGAAAGCCTGCTAGAGTTTCTCTCTGACCCATCATATACCAAACAAAATAAAAGATTAGTCTGACTTCACTTTCAGAAATCACTGCAAGCAAAGCCTTCCACTTCCCCAGAACTCTATTGTAATTTCCTATCCTTTCCCCTGGTTATTCCATTTCTTTGCCAAGATCATGTACATCCACTTCTTTGTTTGCAGCGACTTCTCTTAAAAGAGTGGTGTCACAGAACAACCTGTGTTCCCCAGTTGTTGAACTTCAAATCTTATCATCTCTGTCACTGACATATAGACTTGAACTGATGAAAATTAAAATCCAACAATATTGTTCTATATGTAAATGGTTGACTCCTAGACTACACTTCTGATTGGCCCAGTAAAGTAAGCAGTGGATTGGTTCACTAGGAACCAATCCAAAGAGCTGCTGAAAGGCGGCAAATTCAAGGCAATGCCATAGGCTGAAAGCAGGCAGGCCAGCCTGTATAAAAGGCTAGCCTTGGCTGCAGCCAATGTGTTCCTATTCTGACTGTTTGTTGAATAAAGCCTTTTGTTGTTGGAACCCGGTCTACCTCGTGTGTTTTCCGAACAAAACAAATATGATGTATGGTAAAGCAAATAATTTGAACTTGTGGTATTCTACTATATCAGATGGTACTCAACCACTTATGTAGTATTTGATCATAGAAGTGATCTGAAAACTATGCATTGTTTGTCAAATGCCATAGCAAAAGAAATATTTTCAAAACAAAACAAAACTACATAGGAAATTCACACTGGAAATAGAACAGGATGGTTTACATACATCTCGTCTCTTGTGATTTTTCTCTTTGTCTTCTGAAACATTTTTTAATTTACCTTTTTTCACTCTGATCAGTTACAATAAGCCCAAAAGTTCTCATTAAAAGTCTCTGCAGAGAATGAATAATGAGAAAGGTTTTATTTATTGGCCTGAAATAATAAAACCATACTAAAATATAAATAGCAACAGCACTTAGGCTTATATACTGCTTTACAGCCCTCTCTGAGCAGTTTACAGAGTCAGCATACTGCACCCAACAATCTGGGTTCTCATTTTACCAACCTCAGAAGGATGGAAGGTGAGTCAACCTTGAGCTGATGAGATTCGAACTGCCAAATTGCAGGCAGCTGGCAGTCAGCAGAAGTAGCCTGCAGTACTGTATTCTAACCAAATGAGAAATAAACATGCAAATCATCTGCTACTGATATATTTTGAACAATTCTTCATTCTAATAGAATGAAATTCATAATTTTATTATATTTAGGATATCAGACACAAAAATTTAAAAATATCTTAATCCTTAAAATGATTCAGCATGTGTATATTGCTATAAATTGGGTGTAATGTTTTACCAAATCCACTAAGGAACTACATATATTTTCCTAAATAAATTCTAAGTTTGGTTAAGCAAAGTTTAAGGTATATTTTTTTCTAGATTTAAAAATTTCATACAGCATTTCTTTCTGGGAAAGGTGAACAAAACATTTTAAACAAAAGTAGTGCATTTCAGTAAGATTGGCAATGGAGACACTGAAATCAAAAGTAGAAAGAAAATGGAAAAATATTTAATAAAGAATAGATATATGACATAATAGTTATGTAAAGGACCCACCTTTGAAGAACAGTGGCTATATTCAACAGCCACTTCATTGGGATCTTGCATACAGGAATTCTATCAGGAGGGAATAAAAATAATATTTAAAAACCCGGGATGACCTTTCCTAATTAAGGGTGGGCAAATAACCCTTTTCAGTGCTTCGTATTTGCATTGCTGATTTCTATGTCTCGATAAAAAAAAAAAATAAGACCAATGCAGGAAAAAGATATCTGCAGAAGGTAATTTTGCAGAACCATGAAATATTCCTTGGCCTTTCCTTCTGTTAGTCTCAAGAATAGGCATTTGCTTATCATTGACTCCCATTGAGCATTGGGATCATATAGCATTAGTTTAACTGAGCAAGTGTGGATTAACAATCAGTTTCTGGGTAAATTTTAAGATGCTGCTACTACCCTATATTTACTATGACCACACACTCTTTACTATAAATGACATTCCTTTAGCTCAGAAAACCTTTAGGTTTATTTATTTTTCAAAAACCCACTTTTGTCCTTTATTTTGATCATTAAAGTTTCACCATCCAAATATTATCACTTAGTGCACCTTGTTTCATAGTCATATAAAAATATGGAATTTTTAAAAATAAATGTATACATACTGTTTGATTTTATGTAGTTTTACTAGAATATGCAATTTTGAACTGTAAAATTTTTATTGGTTTTGCTGTTGAATTTTTCTTTGTAAAGTTTATGTATGTACTATATGAATGTATGTATATGTGTGTATGTATGTATGTGAAGATGAATGGATGGATAGATGGAGTGATATATTTATATAGTGATACAGTTATGCCTTCTGGATAACCTGAATCACAGATACAATTATTGGAAAGCAATAATTGATAGGATCTTCCATCTTCCTTTTGCTCCAACTATTGCAAGATCCAATTAATGCTCAATTTTGAGAAATAGAGTGGTATATGTGAAAAGTCCTGCATCACAAAGGAAAGGTAATTTTTTTCACTCACTTTTCAATCCAGCTTTTCTCTAGGTGTGTCATCAGGTTCTGATTGCTTTTGTCATCTAAAGAAAACAGTGCTGCAACATTTTACTGCAAGCATTGCCATTTCCAGCAGGTATGACATCACCCACTCATAGATGCCACAGCTTGTTTCTATTTTATTCTCCCATTCCAATGAAAGTGATTCCAGTGTGAAGGTGCTCCTTCCCAGCCCATGCATGCCTGCCTAGATGTGAGTGCTCATACATATATCTCCCTCTCTGTTGTGATATGAAGCCTCAAACATTCTGACTTTCTTTGCTGCAACAAAAACTTATTTTTTTTCTGTGTTCTATAAACAAACACTGCTTAAAGAGAATTCTCTCTTGAAATTCTCCCATTTCCACTGAGACTCTTCAAGCTGCTGCTTGGTCTTTCTATCTTAGAAATTCAAAGTACTACCATACTCTTGGACCCTTTTTTTTCTTTCTCAGACAATTGACTGATGGGCCAAATTCTCCAAACATTTCCAATTGCTTATTAGTTGATTGCCTGCAGCATGTAGCTCCTAATATTAATATGTTATATTTATTGGCTATTAATTAAATATTCATTTTTAGATTCTGGAACTGTTAAACTATCTATATTGTTAAAGTGCCACCAAAGTGGCACTGCTAGATCCCTCAGCTAGTAATAACAGTATTTTTATATTTATATGTATTACATACATAATATAAAGTATTTTTATATTTATATGTATTACAAAGCAAAGTGATTATTGGAAATCCTTGTGAAGTCATGGAGCAGTAATAATTAATGGGTAAAAAGAAGCCATCCCTTACTTTGTTTTTTGTTGAAGTGTAAATTTAACAACACTTCATGAGACTTGGGAAAATTGCTTTACCATCCTGCCAACTCATTAGTTTGGAGTATCTTTGGGAATGACCACATATGTTGAAAAGATGCTGCCTTCCTTTAGAAATATTTCTGGGAGATTTTCAGCTGCTTTTTCTCTTGCAGGTTTTATCATGTCAAGGTGATAGGAGAATGTGTCAGTTTTTATACTTGGTAAGCTTAAATTGCTGGCAGAAGTAATGAGAGCAAAATGTGAGAGTGCTTTTACTTCTACATATTTGAAGATTATGTCTTTTCCAAGGTATGTGGGATTTTTCGCTCCTTAGATTATTAAAATTATTCCCCCAAAAAGAGATATACCTTCTTTTTAATAGATCATGGGGAGTATTGCAATGCAATCTTATGTTTACTGAGAAGTAAATTCAACTCAGTGCTTATTCCCAGATGTGTTATATTTTAATTTATTTTATTATTATTAAATTTATATGCCACATCTTAATAACCAAAGCAACTCTGAACAGTTTATATAATAAGGCTACAATTCAAAAATCATTTATCTGAATCTAAATGAGTTCATTTCTGAATAGATACCAGTATATTTTTAGATAATACCAATTTCTATCAGATAGGATATACCAAGAAATCTGCACTCAAATTTGTGTGCTCCTGTGAGATCAAAAGCACGATCTGTAGTTTATTATTCCATTCTTCTTTTAAAGTGCTCCCAGAATGGTTTCCAAGATAAGTTTTAGAACTGCCCAATATTTATAATACTGTATAAAATTTAGAACTGACAATATTCTCCAAAGACAATTTGCAACACCCAGTGGTATGTGTGTGTATATACATATACATATATTTGTGTTTGTTTTTTTTTAAGTTTTCACGGGTACTTACATGAATGCAGTTCAGCTTCCTTCAGGTATGTAGCAATATGTTTCAGCAGAAGTCTCATCTTGCACCTTATCACGGCTTCTATATTGAGTTTGATGGTGGGTCAGGGTCTCACAGCCGTTGGTTCTTAAATTTGACGCTAGCGCTATTGTGTGGCCAGGATGTTTTTTCTACACTCCTGATTTGGGTTGGAGTCTTTCTCTGTGTTTATTGGACTTGGAGCTTGTCTTGTTCTGATTGGTGTTTGCTGGTCTTCTTCTGTCTGTCTGTTGGGCTTTTGATGTGCTGCATAAACTCTTGGTTCCTGTGTTGGATGCTATCTTCCGAACATGATACAATACAGCTTTTGGCTTTGCATGAAAGGACGGCTATTATCTACTTAGGAAGCTTAGGTTTTCATGTCCTGGTGTCTGTTTGATGAATATCTATGATTGGAGTCTGTTTGTGCCCAGATGTTTGCCGCTTGTGGTGTGGGAGATCTTTCTATTTTAGAGTGCAGGCTTCAAATGATTGACAGTCTGGATGGAATCATCATCTCTCTATTCATGCTTTCAGGGTCTTTTTTTCAATCACTATGCTTTTGATGATTCACTGTGGCTGGGTTTTTAAATAGTGGTTTGGTTTTCGGTGCCATTGAAGGTGAATGCTGTGACCTGTGGCTTTTCAGTGTGTTGATAGTGAGGAAGTGTGTTCCAGCTTTTTTAACTGCATTTTTGTGTTTCATCCAGGCGAGGTACTCTATTTTTCTATTGGTCTGTCAATGATTTTGGCCGCATGATGCCACAGGGAACTTCGCTATATGGCCGGTGGTTTCGCAGGTAAATTTATCTTTGGAGTTTTCTAAGATGGCTGCTATTTTTGTCTGTTGATAAGGCAGTCTTTTGATGTGATGCCTGTGTAGTATCTGACTGAATTTTGTCTTTGTCGT
>BHFT01024320.1:0-37001 GCA_004320025.1 Laticauda laticaudata | reverse complement strand
AAGGAGCCTGGGGTGGCTTAGCTCAACTGTTTCTTGGTACTAAAGCTGCTTGGTGCTGTGAAAAGGTGAAGCCTGGCAACTACCTCCCCTCTGCTTGTGTTTTCCTTTGGAACCGAGAATTTCTTTCAGGTGGGGAGGGGGAGTCGGAAACTTCCTTAGCATCATAGAGCGTGTTCAATAATAATAATATAGGAATACCCCTAAATGCTCTGGATGGTCATTTGGAAAAATCCTTTCTTAGTTGAGCCCTAGAGCCAAGAGAACGAACCTCTCTTGCCAAATTTCAAGTTTTTGTAGGCTTTACGGTTCTGGAGATTTTGTGATGATGGAGTGAGTGGCATTCTGCTTTTATACAGATAGAGGCATTCTTGGCCTCACTTGTCTGGCATTACTCAGTTTGGAAATTGGATTCCACAATAAATCTGAGCCTTGATCTCCTTTGTCTCATATTTCTTTTTCATTCTTTTTTCTGTGCTTATAATGGGTTCTGATCCAAGATTATTTTTCTAATTTGCCCCCAAAACAACTGTTGCATGGATGATTAAGTCAGGCAGATGAACTTACATCATGTAGTCCCCCCCCCCCCGCCATCAAACAAAGATGTATTTTATGGACAAGCTCTCCTGATGTTTAAAATATTTCTTGATTAATCCAAGGGAGGGTTTTTTTCTTTGCTCTTTGTTTATGAAGAACTACAAAGTAAACAGCAATTCCCCAAGGAAATGGAAGTGTTTGTATATTTAAGCATCTGTGAAAGAACTATTTCTGTGTTGAACAAGTGGCTTGGTTCTTTATTCTCCCCCCCTTTTATTGCTTTCATTAAACAATTTAGATTGTTTTAATCTATCATTTTTATGATTGCATTCAAACATACGCTCTTTACTGTAAATCACATAAAATGTGAGTGTATGGAAATAATAATAATAATAATAATAATAATAATAATAATAATAATAATAATAATAATAATAATAAGTTGTCCCACTTACATACCTCCATGGACTTAATTAGAGGAAGGGAGAGTGTCAGGGACACAGATCAAAAATATTCTTCTTGGAAAGGAAAAATTTGGCTTAAAGCATACTCATTCCTGTGCTATGGTGGTGGTGGTTGTTGTTGTTGTTGTTGTTATTATTATTATTATTATTATTATATCTTTGCTGAGATTCACAGCCTTTGGAGCTGATTGGTAGCTTAACAGCTCTAACCAAGGACCTAGGAACTGTTCAGGTAGCGTCAGAGGATAAAAGCTGTTCCAAGTAGGGTGGTTTTTTATAGAATCAGGGTATTCAAGTTTGATAAATTCAGGCTTTCCAAATAGTGAGGCTGCCTTTTAGGTATTGCTCCAAGGGCTCCAGTTACAATTGGGACAACACACGATTTCTTTTTCCAAAGTCGCTCAACTTCAATTTGTAGGTCCTAATACTTTGTGATTTTTTTTCTTGGTACATGTCTTCAATTCGTGCATCACGAGGTATTGCAATGTCAATGAACCAACCCTTTTTCTTTTCAATTATTGTTATATCAGGTGTGATGTGGCCCAAATGCTGTCCGTCTGAATTATGAAGTCCCACAAGATCTAGACTTTTTTATTCTCCAGAATAATGATAATGATAACAATAACAATAACAATAACAACTTGTTGTTGTTGTTACACTTACTATATTGATATACAGCGAGAGCAGTCTCAAATGTTCACTGAATTCCTGCTGGGTCAGTACTGAGTCAGCTGAACATCCTGCAATGGACCTGCTTAGATGCTACCTATGTAAGTGAGAGTCAACAAACAGTGGCTGACAGGTGGCCAATGAAGTTTGACCTAACCTCATTCTCACCTCCAACCCTTTCGGGGGATGCAGGATAAAATGCATACGAAGAATGGTTGCAGGAATTGGGTATGTCTGGTTTAGTGAAAAGAAGGACTAGGGGTGATAAAGGACCATTTACAACTTTACAACTTGTTGTAAACAAGTTGTTCCACTGGTTAATTGTTCTCTAAAGCACCAGAGAGCATGACAAGAAGCAACGGATGGAAACTAATCAAGGAGAGACACAACCTGGAACTAAGGAGAAACATATGAGGAATGATTGCAGGAATTGGGAATATCTAATCTAGTGAAGAGAAGAGAAGGACTGGGGGTGACACGATAGCAGTCTTCCAATATTTGAGGGGCTGCCCCAAAGAAGAGGGGGTCAAGCTATTCTCCAAAGCACCAGAAGGCAGAACAAGAAGCAACGGATAGAAACTTATCAAGGAGAAACGCAACCTGGAATTAAGGAGAAATTTCCCTACAGTGAAGACCAAGTTGTGGGTGCTCCATCACTGGAGGTTTTAAAGAAGAGATTGGACAACCCATTTGTCTGAAATGGGATAGGGCCTTCTCCCAGAGCAGGGGGTTGGACTTGAAGACCTCCAAGGGCCCTTCCAGCTCTGTTATTCTGTTCACCCTAGGCCACCATGGTTTCCAGCCAAAAGATTGGCTCATTCAGCAATTCTCCTTTCCTCCCTTCTGCTGGCTGAGTTCTTGCAGAGACGGCCATTTTAGGAGACGGTTTAATAGCCTATCTCACCCAAGACAGCTGAGGCCCCTCGCACATCGAGGTAGCAACTGGAGTTTACTTAAGGTGTTTGTGGAAAAGGCAGGTTTTGCTCTCATGGCACGAGAAAGAGCCCGTCGCACACACCTTGTTACACTTGTCTATCGTATCAGGATGCTCTTCGCACCGAGGGAAAGCTTTCCCCAGGAAGCTCACATGGATAAGCTGTCCCCTTGCCATTTATTCCAATCCTTAATTGGCTTCTGGTCAAAAGAGGCGCATTTCAGGGCCAGAAGTGATAGAAGAACCTGAAAGTCCATCCTTCTCTTTAGAAAGGGCTCCTTGTCACCTATGTATAAAGGTTGACGTGTGGCTTTTCTGGCTGGAGGGCTGGCAGTGATGTTTTCCCTCCACCCACCCCATTCACCATCTAGAAACAGGTAATTTACCTGCCACAGGTCCGAAGAAGCCACCATTGACTCTTTTATTATGTGTAAGATTTTAATCTCGGTCCGTTTTCTCCTCAAATTGTTCAGGGTGGCATTCCTAATTATCTCCGCAAATGTAGCCTCCTCGGAGAGGCAGCCTGAAATCTCTCAAGCAAGCTTCACTGGGAATTAGAGAGTTCTCAATCTAATTTTGTCTTTTAGCTACTTCGCCGCATCTCATTTCGTGTCCTGTGGTCCCAGGCTCACTGTTCTGTTACGGATAGGAAGCAAAAACAAAAACAAAAACACACACACAACAGAAGTCCCACCATTTTTCTGTTTAAAAAAGAAACTTCAGCCGGGAAAAACTAAAAAAAATAATTACAAATAATATCTGGATGCCTTTTCCCAAGCCAGACACCAAAGAGAATTTCTTTCTCATGTCTTTCAAGAATGCTCCCTTATCTGCTTCTTCCTTCAAATGATTGCAATCCAAGGAAGTTGACCAGACCACGGACAAAATCCTAGAGTCATAGGGCTGGAAGGGGCACCTGGAGCTCTTCTACTCCATCCCTCTGTCCACGGCAGGAGTCCTTATTCCATCTAGGACCAAGGGTTGTCTGATCTTTTCTTGAAAACCTCCAGCAAGTGCAGTGATGGGTAAGATCTCCCTTGCCCAGGTGTTCGTTTCCAAAAAGTCAAGAGGAGAAACTCTTGACACTTGGCCGCTGGCCCCTCCAAGCAAAAAAGGATGAGAGAGAGGCCTTGAAATGATGCGTCCCCTGGCAACTTCTTCCATTTCTCGTAATTGGATTGTAATATTGTGAGCCAAAGCGATAATTACCGCCTTGCATCTTTAATGCAACCTTTAATAAGCCTTTGTAATCTGCGTGGTGTTCATTAAGCCATCGTTGAAAAGGCTGAGTTTTTTCAAGGGTAGAAATGGAACGACCGAGGGCTTTTGATCTCCCTCTCTCTCTCTCTCTCTCTCTCCCCCCCCTCTCTCNCTCTCTCTCTCTCCCTCTCCCTCTCTCTCTCTCTCTCTCTCTCTCTCTGTATATGTGTGCATGTGTGTATATTGATCTCCACTGTGTATGTATGTATGTGTGTGTTTCTGTGTGTGTGTGTGTACATATAAAAAATAAAAAAAATAAAATAAAAAAACAAGTATATATATATATATATATGTACAAAACATACAAACTCCATACAGAAGCCTGATGATGGCAGATGAGATTCTGCTGAAATGTTGCGACAACTTTAAAAGCACTACAATGACGTGGGATAATACCTGAAGGAAGCTGAACAGCACAGATGTAAGTACCCGCGAAAACTTAAAAAAACAAATATATATATATATATACATGTTTTCTGAGGTATATATATATAGTATTCAGCTTTGTTCGGGTATTTTCCCACGTCATTATAGTTACGCTTTTAAAGTTGTAGCAACGTTTTGGCAGAATCTTTCTTCATCCTGATTTCTTCATCTTGATCAGGATGAAGAAAAACCATTCTGGCACAGCAGTAGGCTAGCACCGAATTTAAAACAGAAACGGCTGTGAAAGTCTGACTCACAGATGAACATAATACAGAAGCCTGATGATGACAGATGAGATTCTGCCGAAACGTTACTACAACTTTAAAAGCACAACTATAATGATGTGGGGAAATACCTGAACAAAGCTGAATACCATACATACATACATACATACATACATACATACATACATACATACATACACATATATATTGTGTGTTTGATCTTCACTCTGTATGTATATATGTATGTGTTTGTATGTATACGTATATATTGCGTGTTTGATCTCTACTCTGTGTGTGTGTGTGTATTGCATGTTTATATTTTCCTGGGAGTAAGAGAAATCTAAATTTAAAGCCACTGTGGTTTCTGGTGTCAGATTCCAGGTGTAGCATGCGTCGAAGACAAATAACCTGGTCCTCCAAGATGGACCCACGCAACCCCTCTTCCAATTTTGGTTTTGGTTTTTATTTTTCATGCGTCGGCTTCAAAATCCATTAAGCCTCAATTCTACCAACTGACCCACAACTCCTGGTCTGGTTTCTTCCCTCCCCAATTTGGTTTTCTGCAGAACTGAGGATGTGTTTGTGTCTGTCCCAATTCCCAAGGAAACTCCAGCGGCTGCCAAACCATCCATCATCTCAGATACCTGAGAAAACTTGTTATTAACCTGATGAGGTTTCAGATTTAAATTGAAGCAGTAGGGTGCCAGGCCCCCCTCATAAGTGTCAGGCGCAGTTGCTTTATTGAAATGTTCAATATTATGCCCAAAGCGAAGCTCCGGAGCAGCCCAACCTTATTGAGATGAATTTCGGGCTCAACGCACCTTGCGGTGGCTTTGGGAGAGGCCTCATTGGGGTGCAAAATAAAGACCCGGCAAAATTAACGGCTCACCTTTTATCACACGTCAATCCATTTCGAAAACCCAGGGTGGTAACAACATCCCTGCTGGAAAGTCAGCCGAGAGTGGGAGGACAAAGACCCACAACTAGATATTGGANCGTCAATCCATTTCGAAAACCCAGGGTGGTAACAACATCCCTGCGGGAAAGTCAGCCGAGAGTGGGAGGACAAAGACCCACAACTAGATATTGGACAGGGAGTTGGCAGGGGGGCTACAGTTGCAGTGGTGTGAGAGTCCAGTTTGTAAAACCGGATCTTTAAGGTCTGATGATGGCTGGCTATGTTGCTACATGTCCATTTTTCAGGTGTATTTTAGTTACAAAATACAGAAAAAATGTATCTTCTCCCTCCCTCCTGTCTCCTTCTTCCCTCCCTCCCTCCCTCCCTCCCCCTTCCTTCCTTCCTTCCCCCTTTGCCCCTTTTCCTTCCTTCCTTCCTTCCTTCCTTCCTTCCTTCCTTCCTTCCTTCCTTCCTTCCCCCTTTGCCTCCTTTCATTCTTTCCTCCCTCTCTCCCTCCCTCCCTCCCTCTATTCCTTCCCCTTTTGCCCCTTTTCCTTCCCTCCCTCCATCTCCCCTTTTCCTTCCTTCCTTCCATCCATCCATCCATCCATCTTTTCAAGCCACTATCAAAACATACAACCAGAGTTAAACTCCTCTCTTTCTAATTTAGCTCAGGGCTTTGCCCCAAGTGGTTATAAGCATGGCTGACATTATACCCCCCAAAAAATCCCACTTTTTTTGCTTATTGTAATTCCTCTGGATTTACAACCTGCCCCATAACCAATCCAGCAGGCCTCAAAGATGGTTCAGTGCCAGCCCTATGGCTCAGCTGCTGTGTAGAGGAAGTTGGCTTCCCATGTCTCCTCACCGGCTAAAAGTAACATTTGCATTAGCTCGATATCCACCACCAAAGGAATTCCCACTTCTGCTTTGGCAGAGTTTCCGAAACAGGAGGAATAACCCAGCATCTTTCTGTTGTTTAAAACTCCAGGGTTCCGGGTGCAATTAGCTCCCAATAGGGCATTTGGGGAGGGGGGAGAGAGAAGGAATGAATTATTAACATTTTTAAAATAACTTGGCAGACTTATGTAATAGATGTGATTTTCCCACTGTCTTTCAGTAAACTGCCTCCTGCCGCGGTTGTTGCCGCTCGCTCGCAGGAGAGGTCATAGCTACGAACATGCGCAGCCTTCCCGGTTATTTCTGCAGAGATTTCTCCCCACAAACAGAACTCGTGAAACCCTTGAGATGTAAACAAGTAGCTGCAGAAGTGGACACCTCAGCCTTTAATTTATCTTGGGCTTTGTGTGTTTGTTTGTTTAGGTAGCTAGTTCCCATGTCTGGGTTGCTTTTCTGCCATCCTTTGATTCTGGAGGGAAGGCTGTGGGGTCCCTGATGCTCTCTGAGCTTGGTTGTTTCCTTGCAGACATTTCATTATCCAACTGAGTAACCTCATCAGTGCTTGGAGGAGGAAGAGGAGGAGGAGGACTGTGGGGTCCTTGGTACTCTCTTAGCTTGGTTTTTTTCTCGCAAATGTTTCATTACCCAACTGAGTAACATCATCAGTACTAGGAGGAGGAGCAGGAATAGGTCTGTGGGGTTCAAAATTAGGATAGCACTGGAAAAAGGTGACTTACAACCATTTTCCCACCCTTATGACCACTGCACCATCCCCATGGTCACTTGATTAAAACCCAGACACTTGGCAATTCACATTTATGACGGTCGCAGTGTCCCCTGGGAGTCACGTGATTATCTGCCCTTTTGCGCCCTCCCGACAAGCAAAGTCGATGGGAGAGCAGGATTTGCTTCACGACTGTGTGAGCAATTCAACCACTGCAGTGATTTGCTTAGCAATGGTGGCAGGAAAGGCCGGAAAAGGGGGACAACGTTCACTTGATAGGCATTTTCACTCGAGCGACATAAATGCTGGGCTCAATCATGGTCGTAAGTCGAGGACTACCTGTAACCAGAAAACCATGTCGTTTGTAATGTTTGCGTGCTTAAAAAGGGCAAGCGAATAACAGCAACGGAGTTGTAACGGAGCTAGAAGGGGGGAAGTAAAATTAGGAATTCAGTGGCCTTATAGTACAGGAGTGGCGCGGTGGACTAGAGGTGGAACTCTCAGAATCAGGAGGCTGCAAGTTCGATCCTAGGTAGAGGCAGATATTTCTTTCCCTGGGCACAATGAGAATATATCTGACGAACAAAACTCCGTACTGGTGACAGGAAAAGCATCCGGCCAGTAAACACTCTGCTAGCTCCATTCAGCTGCCTGGACTCCACCTCGCAAGGGATTACGGGGGTCATGAAGCAACAAAGAAAAGAGAAGTGGCTTTATAGCATGTGCCTACCTCTGGCTTTCTTCTGTTTCTCATTCTTCCCCATGCAAATCACCCTTGTCATCACCCACTACACCCTCTTCCTGACCAGCTGGCAGTTGTACAATTTCTCCATGTTTTTTTGCTGAAGGCCCAAACAGTTGCTCCTTTCCTTTGTTCTGGACGGCGGGGTTCACTGCAGAGCCAGCCTTTTCCTTTTGTTCTTCTCCGCCACTCCCCAATAATTATTCACCAGCCCGTTGCTGTGTTCAGGAACATTTATTTGTAGCTCCAGATACCGTGATTTTTTTTTTCTTTTCTTTTTCTCTCTGCTGTGGGTATTGAAAAAAATCACAAGCACGCGAGGGCACCTTCGCCGTGGCGTCTTTGAAGAGAAGGGTGGTGCAAAAGATACCTTACCTTTTTCCCAGCAGCAGGGAATAACAACAACAACAATCATAATAAGTAAATAAATCTCATCTAGCTTTATTGGATGGCTGAAGCTGAGAAGAAATCGTTTCTTCTGACCTTCCAACAACCCAAGAAACAAACCCCGGAAAAATATTGCTCGCTTTGCTTTGACATCTGGTTTTTTTCCCAAAAGAGCCAATTTCTTGATCTTCCATTTGTCTGAAAGTGTATAGGGTTTCCTGCTGAAGTAGGGGGCTGGACTAGAAGACCTCCAGGGTACCTTCCAGCTCCTTCTCTTCTCTTCTATTTTTTTTATTCTATTCTTCATTTATTCTATTTCATTCCTTCATCTATTCTATTCTGTTCTATTCTATTCTTCATTTATTCTATTCTATTCATCTATTCTATTCCATTCCCATTTCTATTATACATCTATCTATCTATCTATCTATCTATCTATCTATCTATCTATCTATCTATCTATCTATCTATCTATCTATCTATCAAAGCGAAATAACACTTGTGCATCATCACAAAATCTCCAGAACTGTAAAGTCTACAAACTTGAAATTTGGCCCGTATGTTCCTCTTGGCTTCTAAGTGCTCACTAAGAAAGGATTTTTCGAAATGACCACCAGAGCATTTAGTGGTCTAATAACATAGACCACCTATCTCATTATTATTATTATTAACACGCTCTGATGCTAAGGAGTTCGACNCCCCCCCCCCCGCTTATTTTCCTCCCCAAAAACTAACCCCCACCACATAGTTTCGTAGCGAAGCACGGCTATAGAGTAAGTTCTGCTCGATTCCAGAGCTTTTGGAATGGCCTCTGAAACCCAAAGGCTACTCCTAACACATCTTTTGGTAAGGAACAACCGTATGTCTTAATTTCCTGCCATCGAAGAAAATAAAAAAGCAGGGGAACATCCTTGTCTGTGATACCTCTAACACACAATCCCAATCAACTCAACTTGGACGATTGAAGTCTTCCTCTCGACTCAAGGTAGGCCTGGAGATTGAGCACCACGGAGAGCTGCACCTGCGGTCCCCCAGAGATCAACCATCTCCGGAGTGGCTCTCTTAAAGAGATCTTGGATCCTTTGCTGATCCCCAGGATCAGGGTTTGGGACCCTGTTCCACCTCAGGTTGCCTCCTGTTTGTGCCGCCTCAAGTTTTCTGCAGCTGTTGTTCTTGCTGAAACCTTCATTAAAATTCCAGAGGGTTTTTTTGACGATTATTTTCTTTCCCCTCCCGTTTTTAGCTGAAAATTGAAAGACTCTGCATACAGACAAGGAATATAAATATTGCACTTTTCCTGCGTGTCACTCGATCTTCGACAAAATTAGCTTTGGGGTCGTGCCAGGAGATATGTGGGGGGTTATCTTTGTTTGTCTGGGCATTAATGTTTCTCACACCTGAAATCTTCACTTCAGCTTCTTTTCCCTCCAAGACCTCGAACACGTCTGCTGTGTGTTTGTGTGTGTGTCATGCTACATTAAAAAAAAAAAATCCATCTTGGGAATGGTTTCAAGGNCTGTGTGTTTGTGTGTGTGTCATGCTACATTAAAAAAAAAAAAATCCATCTTGGGAATGGTTTCAAGGTCTCTCTTTTTGGTGGAGAGCAAAACTTTCTGGAAATATGGGGGCCATCTCAATGTTTCTTGCAGCCTGAATTGCCCTCTGCTGTTTCTCTTGTGGTCAGTGGAAAGTCTCAATCATCCAGGTCATGTTGGTCTCAAAATGGATTTTCTTGGGTTTTTTTTCCCTTTAAAACCTTTCACTTTTCAGAATAACAGAGTTGGAAGGGACCCTGGAGGGCAGGAAACTCTTTCAGTCAAAGCATGGTTCTCTTCTTGAAAACTTCCAGTAATGGAGCACCCACAATGTCTGAAGGCAAGCCATCCCACTGCTCAATTGCTCTGGGATTATAGAAATACAGAATGACAGAGTTGGAAGGGACCTCGTAGGTCATCTAGTCCAACCCCCTGCTCAAGCAGGAGACCCTACACCATTCCTGACAAGGGAGTTGCCTGGTCTCTTCTTGAAAGCCCCCTCACTTTTTTCAGTGCTGTTGTCAAATCAAACAGTCACTGACAGTTTAGCGGATTAACAAGAGTTGGAAGGGACCTTATAGGTCATCTAGTCTAACCCAACCCCTGTTGTAAGTCAAGAACTAGCCGTAAAGCCTCTTTGGAACTTCTCACATTCCAGGAAACCTGGGGACACTGAATGGAAGTAATCCAAGGATTTGGACTCCATTCCAACCCTGCCATAAAACCCCTGATTCTTTACAGGGTAGCATTTCATGGAGAAGTCACGGAAACAGCCACCTGTGGAAGAAACCACGCCTCTGAGCAGTGGAATAAAAAGAAAGAAAGAAATTCACCACGGAGGATCTAATCCAGTGCCTTGCCTGATTTTTTTTTTCTCTCTTGCAGAATTAACTCTTCCCTCTCTTTCCTCAATGCAAAAGGAGACCTTGCTTGGCCTTGATATGTGGCTGCCGTGGTCGCAAAACTAGCGTATTTTTCTGGCCCGACTTCTCCCCACCCGTTTATAAAGCAGCAGGCAAAGTAACGGGAATAAACACCAGTCATTAACCACAACGGGGGCCCCTATAAACATTTTCTGCTTAATTAGAGTCTTTCTTCCTTCCGTTCACGTTGTGGGAGACCGAAAGGGCAATTCTGGCTGACTGGCTTTCCGAGACCCATCTGTGCAGAGAATTCTGTTGTCTGATCTGCTGCGCCCCCTCTCTCCACAAGGAAGTCCATTTTTCCTACTTTGTACCATTTTATCTAGTGAAAGTCAAGATGGCAAGTATCATGAGAGTGAGCTGGTTTCTTGGCTGACAGTACAGATCTCTCTCTCCCTCCCTCTCCCCCCTCTGTGTATCTTGCTCTTGCTCTCTTTCTGTCTCTCTGTCTCTATCTCTCTCTCCCTGTGGGTGTCGATGTATTTCTCTTTCCGAGTAGGTCTCTCTCTCACACACTCTGAATAGGTCTCTCTCTCTCTCCCTATGAGTAGGTCTCTGTCTGTCTGTCTGTTTGTCTGTGTAGGTGTATCTCTTTTTTCTGAGTAGGTCTCTCACTCTCTGTTGTAAGCTGAGGTCTCCCAGTATATAAATGTATAAAAGCAATAAAAATTAGCATCCTCTTTTAACTACTCCATAATCCCTTGCAGGATGGAGTCTGGGCAACTGAATGGAGCTGAGTGTTTACTGGCTGGATGCCCTTCCCTGTTGCCAGCGTGGAGTCTTTTTTCAGCAGATATAACCCCAGAGAGAGAAATATCTGCTTCTACCTAGGATCGAACTCACAGCCTCCTGATTGTGAGGCAAGAGCTCCACCTCTAGGCCGCCGCATCACTCAGTGATAAAAATTATTATGAATAACAACAATAGAGGAACATTGGAATTCTTTTAAGAAGCCATTTTGTTCAACTTGAGAGGGAAGTGGTGTGGTTCACGGGAAACCATTCGCTCGACACATATAATTTTTCCAAAGTTTGCAGGCACCAAGTGTGTCCCATTTCTGCATTCGCTTTCTTTTGGTCCACCAGAGCTTTCACTGCATTTTCCACCCCTCTTCCACCTCTGCCGGCTTATCTTCTCAACAAAAAGCTTTCTTCTCCTTCCCCTCTTCTCTCCATCCCAGTGACAGACAGCCTGCCGGCATCTTATCTTTCGGTAATCAACACAACACAGCCAATTCATTTCTGGGTGCTTTCGGCCTTCGGAAGCCGTCGGTTTGGGGTTTTTTTGGGATAAATTGCAAATGGCCAAAAAGAAAGGAAGCTTTCACTCAGGGGCTTGCCTGCCAGCATGTCAACCTATTATGCGCCGGTGGAAAGAAATCGGATCCTTCGCGACAATTTCATTAACTTTTGTCCAGATGGCAGGAGGCCAGAGACGTAGAAACGATGGAGAATCCGTCATTCTTTGTGTGTTAAATTTATGTTTTACCAACAAAGAAATAAAAGGAGACTCGTACAGATCTATTTCAAGCTATTTAGCTCTCTTCAGCTTGCCATACCCTCCTGGGATTCGAACCAGGATTGCTTACATGTTAGGTGGATGTATTAATCTCTAAGATACAGGTTCTCCATGCTTTGTCGGTTAGAGAAAGAGGGAGAGGGAGGGAGAGAAAGAGGGAGAGAGAAAGATAGACTCATTTCATCACTTCTGGTATTTTCGGAAAAACAGGAAGTGATGAAATGGGCCTAGTTTTTGGCCTGCAAAGCTTGCAGAAGCCTGCAGAAGCCTTCCTCAAGCCTTTGGAAGGCCGAAAAAGGCCTCAAACCCGCCGAAAATCAGTTGTGAGACGCACACATGCGCAGTGAGGTAAGTTTTCCTGCAGCTCGCATGCTGGCACAAATGGCTCTGCGTGCCACCTGTGGCATGCGTGCCATAGGTTTGCCGTCACAGGTGTAGGGCTTCCGGCCTAAGCTGGGGGTTGGAGTACAAGACCTCCAAAGGCCCCTTCCAACTCTGTTCTTATAAATAATGACTTTGAATCGCGACCAGCGTCTGTTTGTGTTTATGGATATATAAAAAGCATCTCCTGTCCTGTCAGAATCGGTAATATTAGCTACACGCCCAAATCTCTGTTTTTGTTTTTTTTCCATTTGTGTGCCAAATGAAGCCAAACAATAATTTTGCGCAAGTGTGTGTTTCAATTGTGTTGGGATATTAGAATGACAATTCGGTGTTGTTGTTTTTTCCCCCAAATGATTTTTTTGTTGTTGTTGATGGCAGCAGTGATCATTCATGGCTTACTAAATAAAGGAACTGTCAAGCTAATGCTTGATTTTGACAGAACCTTTTCTTTTAATGTTTTTCTTTTAAACATCAAAATAAAACTCCCCCTCCCGAATTAATAAATTGTCACTGCTGGATTAGTCAGTCTGCTCTTGGAATCAACCCCAGTTTTATTTATTTTATTTTAGGGTTATTTATTTGGCCAATTTCTGTTCCATACAAAGCATAACCAGGAGGTACAAAGCCACAGGCTTTCGTTTGCATGGTAGCTCACTAAACCATAAAATGGCAGGCCTTCTTTTAGCCCCCATGTTGCATAATCCCAAACGGTGTAGCTACTTTATGGTTCAGCCTGTTGTGTGAATTTAGCTCACTGGGTGACTGCTGTCAAACACTCTTGTGTTGTTGTTTGTGGATTCCAAGTCAAGAGAACCATTTCTCAGGAGTTTCCATAACTGCCTCTATGCATTTTTATAAACTCATGCTCTGATTCTGGCGAGAGTCTCTAGTAGCCTTCACTTTTGTTGGCTTTTTAAAACATCATCATCATCATCATCATCATCATCATCATCATCATCATCATCATCATCATCATCATCATCATCATCATTATTATTATTATTATTATTATTATTATTATTATTATTATTATTATTATTATTATTATAGTCTTCAAGTTTTCCAGACATCAAAGTGATTCTTGCCTCCATTCATAGCACCAAGTAACTCAAGTTTTAACTTCATTAATTGCCCTTCCAGTGTTCGGTCCAGTTTGCTTCATCTAGTTTTGGTGCCGTTATTCCTTCCTTCCTTCCTTCCTTTCTTCCTCCCTCCCTCCTCCTAGCATGGTCATTTCTTATTCTGTTGTCAATCAGAATATCAATATTTTTCCATTTTTGGTGCAAGTTATCATTCCTTCCTTCCTCTCTCATTTCATCTCCCTTTCTTTTCTATCTCTTCCTCTTCCTTCCTTCTTCCTTCCTTCCTTCTCTTCCCCTCCTTCCTTCCTTCTTCCTCCTTCTTCTTCCTTCCTCCCTCCTCCCTCTCCTCCCTCTCTCCCTCCCTAGCATAGTATTTTCTCTGTAGTCTCAGAATATTCAACATTTTCCAGATGTAACCTATCCTTTTAGGACTGTGGCTAGAATATTCTGCAGAGTTGTTCAAGCCCTCTTGCCGGTGAATCGGGGGCACCTCTGACAATTTTGAACTCTGTTGCACAGCTCATCGCGCCACATCCCATTAAGCTTCCTTGCCTGAATATGGCAGTGCTTCAGTTGAAGTGCCCAAGGAAAAACAGTGCCAACTTTGCTCTGGTTAGAAAAACCTGGGTTGCTTTTTGTTGGATGAAGAGAAGACAAGGACTGGAATATTTCCACCATTCCAAAGTGGGAGACCGAAGTGGTTCCAGAGTCCTGGGGGGGGGGAATTAGCAATGTCATCCTACAAAGGAAAACATATTTAGAAACAGAAATCAGAGTGAATTTGCCTTTGCAAAAAGTGTCTAGGAAATAAGTATATTTTCACCCCTCCCAAGCAAAGTACACCGGTATAGCTAAGTTTTGAACATTCTGAATCCATGAAGAATGGGGAGATATATGTACGAATGTATATGTTCTGTTATTCTATTCTATTCTATTCTATTCTATTCTATTCTATTCTATTCTGTTCTGTTCTGTTCTGTTCTGTTCTTTCCTATTCCTGTTCTATCCTATTCCTATTCTCATTCTGTTCTCATTCTATTCTATTCTTATTCGTATGCTATTCTATATGCATTTTCCAATTTTGGAGCAGCCTGCCTCTTCGCTCTTCTCTCACCTTTGCCTCTTTTAATATCCTTAAAAAGATAATGTTATCCAAGGCAAAATTTGGTGGGTTTCAGCCACGCCCGGAGGTGTTCTGTGGTGACATTGTTCTTTCCATTTTTGTTTTACGACTCTTGATTTAATTGGAATTGCACGGCGCTCTTTTCTGCAATGCGAGAAGCCTTGGGTATATTTGTCACAGGATAGACACAGAATGCTAATATTGAAATAACAACCCAGGGAAGTTCGTACAAAAGGGCTGGATTCTCACATCCCTTATTAAGTGAGTTTAAGATTTATCGGCTGCATTCACACAGCGAGGTTAAATTGGCTAGTTTTATCTCTTCCCTCCTTCTCCTTCTCCTTTTTTTTTTTTTTTCTCTTCCCTTGGCTAAGCCCATCTCTTGGGTCAGTTTAAGATACATATGGATTCAGGGAAAAACTAATTGAGTAAGCCATTATAAGGGTTGTGTGAAGCTGAAAAACGGCATGCTGTTCTTTGACACAGCTGATCATGGGCATTTCCTTGAGGCCTTACACCTGCTTTCTTCTGGGATTCCGTTCTTTTCTATAAATCCGTTCTGGGATTTATAACAGCCTGGTTATAAATCTTGCATAAGTCTTGCATAAATCTTTTTCCCTGTTGAGCATTAACTGGTACGACCTATATATATAAATTCACATCTTGCCCTTTTTGCATCCAATGCTTGAAGAACCAACATTGATTTAAAGCAGTTGGGAATTTCAACGTGACTGGACTTCATCTCCCAGAATTCCCCAGGCAGCTTTGCTGGGGAAATCACCATTTTAAAAGTATAGGTTGTTTGAACACTACACCCAGACAGGGGTTAAAGTGGGTTTCTTTTTTACAAGAGGGTACCAAGTGCATGAGTCTAATTATTTGGTTGGTTTGTTTCTGGCTCCAAGCCTTGTTCCAATTCAGAAACTTGGTGGATTCAATAAATGTGCATTAGCCAAGGAGTTTCTC
This sequence comes from Laticauda laticaudata, assembly GCA_004320025.1. Lineage (NCBI taxonomy): Eukaryota > Metazoa > Chordata > Lepidosauria > Squamata > Elapidae > Laticauda > Laticauda laticaudata. The sequence continues at coordinate 21,308 of BHFT01024320.1, read as the reverse complement.
TGTGTTCCTCTTTGCTTTTGCAGCTACTGCTCAAATCAAGATTTCCTTTCTTGAAGACCGTTGGCATTTCCAGCAAAAGCAACCTGAAGGGTTGCATTAACTGATCGGTTGATGGATGGATTTTTGTGCCATCAAGTCGCTTTCGACTCTGAGCGACCACATAAAGTAGTCAAATCCTCCTAAACTAGTATGCCACAGCATGTCTTTAGAGTCCACACACTTCCAAAGTTACCATCAAGAGTCCAAGAACAAGTCCAAGTTGGCATCAGCAGGTCCCCTCAATAGCAACTCTGAGCACATCTACTCCTCCTCCTTCTTCCTCCTCCTCCTCCTCCTCCTCCTCCATCTCCTTTCTTTCCTCTTCCTCCTCTTCTTTTCTTCCTCCTCCCTCTTCTTATTTTTCCTCCTCCTCCTCCTTCTCCTCCTCCTCCTCTTCTTCCTCCTCCCTCCTCCCTTCTACTTCTCTTCTCCCTCTCCTCTTCCTCTCTCTCTTCCTCCTCCCTCTACCACCTCCTCCTCCTCCATCTCCTTTTTCTCCTCCTCCTCCTCTCATTGCCTGGGAAGCACCACATTACTAAGCAATAGGATGCTAGAAATTAAAAATTCTCAAGGGCCCATGGGTTATCATTCCAGCTGACATGCTTTATTTTCCCATCCATTTTGTAAACTACTCTATCATTAGGCCACCAAACAAAGATTAATTGATGGCATTTCAACCTCTCCTGTGGCAGAACTACTTTGCTTTTTTTTTCTGATGCTGGTAGGTTTTTTTTTTTTTTCTTCCCCCCCCTCCCAAAAAAAGAACATTTGACAGGATCAGAATTTTAAAATGAATTAATAATATAATGTGGCGTGTGATATCCAGATGAGAGGCCTTAATTGTCGTTGCTGGCACAGAAAAGGGATAATCTCCTTTCTCTCTCTCTCGTTCGTCTCTCCATCCTCTTGGCCAGCCAGCAAATGAGGAATTATTTTAGTCTGGGCTATGCAGATGCTGCTTTATTTATTCACTGTGCTTTGCACGCAGGATGGATGGAACGGGAGCAGAATACAAGGTGGCAACTTGAAACTGCTTAGCTTCACCTAGAGAGGCCCAGAGTCGCCTTATAGGAGAGGCCGGCCACATAAAAAATTAATAATAAATACATAAATAAACATCCTAAGGCCAGACTGAAGCATCTTTAAATCATGATTCTCTGCACTAGAAAGAACTAATGCAGTTTTTTTCCCCCAACTTTGGGCACTTGAAGATGGATGGACTTTAACTCCCAGAATTCCCCAGATAGCCTGGGAGTTAGAACATAGAATAACAGAGTTGTGTGAGATTTAAAAGCAAAATTTAAAATGTTCCAAACTTATACTCACTAAGTTGACAGAAAATGCTGATGTCTAAACAAAGGAAGTTTATTGGAATGTGTTTGCAAAGGCAGGCTTCCAGTCCCTTCCCAAAATGGATTAAGTGTATGGAGCATGCCTGCGGAGTTTCAAACAATACTTTTATACACTCTCTCATTCAAGAGAGACCATGTCTAAGATCCCTCCCAGGTTCTGCCTTTTCCCTTTTCTGTTTACATGATGTACACATCCTGTGTACGTAACAAACCCATTCTTGACAAACAAATAACACACCCTGCGAGGGGCCTTGGAGATTAGCTAGTCCAGCCCCCTCCTCGAGCAAGAGAGTCTATACCATTCCAGACAAATGGCTGTCCAATCTCTTCTTAAAAACCTCCAGTGATGGAGCACCCACAACCTCTGCAGGCAGGCTGTTCCACTGGTTCTCGCTGTTGGGAAATTTCTCCTGAATTCCAGGTTGCTTCTCTCCTTGATGAGTTTCCATCCGTTGCTTCTTGTTCTGCCTTCTGGTGCTTTGGAGAATAGCTTGACCCCCTCTTCTTTGGGGCAGACCCTCAAATATTGGAAGACTGCTATCGTGTCACCCCTTCTCTTGACTAGATTAGACATCCCCAATTCCTGCAATTGTTCTTCATATGTTTTACCCTCCAGTCCCCTAATCATCTTGGTTGCTCTTCTCTGCACTCTTTCCAGAGTCTCAACCTCTTTTTTTGCAGTGTGAGGAGACAATATAGTGTCTATATTGTGTCCAGACACAGTACAGTCCAGACATAACGTCCACACCTCTTCCAAGTGCTTGAGAATCACTGCACTAGTGGAAAGATAACAGGGGGCTTCTCGGAATAAAACTCCCAGTTCTGACCCAATGTCAGGATTCCGCCAGTTACCCCATTTAAATCATGAGTCTCGAGCCAAACTTCCAAAACTTCAAAAGGATTTATTGGGAGTTAACATATCCGGCATTGCTTGGGTGCAGCCGACTCTGAGACACATCACTCATTGACTGTGGTTTCCCCCCCACCTGCCTGGGTGTGTCATAAATCATATTCTCCAACGGACACATCCATAGCCAAGAGTCATCAATCATGCTCTCCAGTTCGAATTCATTCATTGTCGCCCTTGACCCTGGTTTTCTCCCCACTCCCTGGGTGTATCATAATTCATATTCTCCAATGGGACACCTCCATAGCCAAGAGTCATCAATTATGCTCTCCAGTTAGAATTTTGCACGGCAGAAACTTCAGTCATCTAGTTACTATCTTTGAAAAACTATGTATGGAAAGCACTTTCGATTTCCAATCTGCCGCATTGCTCCCCACTCCCTTTCTGTTGGCAACTCTAAAAAGACCATGGAAATATTTTATGAGTTGACATCCAGAGTGCTCACCTCCACCCCATCATCAACAGAAAGCAAGGAGCCTGTTCTTCAACCTCAGGCATCGCAGAACCAAGCCCTTTGAGGGAGATTCTCGATGGAGACAGTTGTAGAACAATATACATCCTGGGCTCCGTGCATTCCCGTTTGATTATCTGCTGCAATAGTTCCTTCCGTGTGGTATGAAAGGAAGAAGAAGAAAGCAATTACTTTTCTCCGTGGCATAATCACCTGAAAGGCTGCTAAAAGGTCCTGGGAGGGGTCCCACCTGCACCATAACCATTCATTTGCGGCGTTGATCATTTATTCATGTCAACATGTCAGACTGCCTTGTCTGTAATTGTCTTCTCAGTCTCTCTCTCTCTCTCCTCTCCTCTCTCTCTCTCTTTCTCACTCGCTTACTCACTCTCACTGTTGGCTTTCTCTGACAGATATCAAATTCAATTTCACTTGCATGTCAATTCCAGAGGTAGCTGGAAGGGCCTCGCTTTGCTTTTTATATTTTGGTTTTTTAAATTCCCAATGAAAGGGAAGAAGGCCGTTTAATGACTCTTCTTCGTTCTTAGAGGGGGCCTTTAGAGATTTAATACAGCTTGGCTGTCATGTGCGATGTTTCTGAGGAACTTGTCTGGAATTTTAGGAGAGTCTTAATGCAATTTGGGTCCTTCTTGGGACTCCTATCTTCTCCTCCGCTTCTCTTTCAGTCTTCCTAATATTAATTATTTCTTGATATGCCAGAGAGGGTCATAATTTGCCCGGAACGGAGCTTAAAATCCTCCCTTAAGGACGACAATCCGAAAAAGACTTTGAAAGTGAACACTGGTCGAGTACACAACCACCAAAGTTGTTTAAATACAAGAAAGTCCCGAAGGATTCTGGCACCTGGGAATATCTTATTTTTTGTGCAGCTCTGAGTTGCTGTGGAAACAACGGCAGAGGTGACCCATAAGGACAGTGGTTTGTAGGATGCAAATAAACTTAGTGACTTCACTGCTTCCACACTTCTTGGATGAGAAGCGAAAGGTCTTCTCCAGAGAAGTCCAGTTGCAAAAAAAAAAAAGAGAGAAAAGAACAGCTTTGGGGATTCTCAGCCACCTGTTGCTTCCCTGGGAGAGAAGCCGGGAATTCCCACTGAATTCTGCAGTTCACTCTTCGAGTGCAATTGGATCTTGGATGTCCCATCAAAGTGGCATCCCACCATCCACCTGTTGTGGTTAACCGACAGCAGATGCGGACGGCTGAGGAGAACAAGGACTCAGATGAGGGGACAGGACCATCAGGGAGTGGACTGCTGCCTTCAGGGATTGTGGGAGCTGGCAGCAGTGATGAGGTTCCCGGGGAGCCTGTGCCAAGTGCGCGTGAGCACAGGATGAGTCGTAGAAGAGAACAGCTGGAGCAGCACAGGTGACTCGGGAGTATGGATGCAACATAATGGCCCCTCCCTCCAGCCTGGTTTCAAAAGGTTTTTGCCTTTGCAAAAGGCAAAAACGCTCTTCAGGACCCAGTGTTGTATGTAGAGACTCCAGCTTATCTGAAGAATTCTGTCAAGGCTTTTCTGGTTGGACTAATTGGCTGCAAGCCATTTTTTATCTACAAAGAAGTTTATTAGTAGATGAAAGCTGTGAAGGTTTGAGTTGCTACGTTTGTTTCTTGCTGGTAACAGGGTTGGGCCAGAACACCACCCAAACGGCATGGAAACGTTTCCATCAGGCCTCCTCTTCTATCTGAAAACCCCGTTGTCGACTCCTTAGCCTGAAGAGAAGACTTTCGTTTCTTCACTCAAGTCTTTCTCTTCTAAAATACGAAGAAGCAGATGGTGTTTAAAGATGGAAAGTCCTGGAATATTGGTATTCCCCCCCCCTTTCCAAATACACATTCTGAGCAGTGAAGGCACCTAGCTGTTGGACTTCCTAAAATCTAGTCTTCAGGAGTATAAAAGCCGCAAGAAGGCAACTGCAACCGCTTCAAAGCATGAGATGGGCAAGTAGCTTCCATGAATGGATTCCTGTCCAGATTGCAGGATCCTGAAAGGAGTTGTGGATGAGGCTGTTTCCCTCTTGGCATTCCTCAAGTTTGCAGGATTTGAATCTTCTCCTGTCTGGAGATCCCGCACCTCCCTTTTCTAGCCTTCAGCCTTGATCGACGACGCGAGTGAGGTGCAGCTTTAATGACCTGAATGGAATAACCTTTGTTAATTCTTGTATGATATGGGAGCAACTCTGTAGCGGACAAAATAGGCTCTACAGAGAATCATTAAAACTGCCCAGAATATCATTGGGCTCCAACTATCAGCCCTGAACGACACCTTTGCATCTCGCTGTTTGAGAAAGTTGCACAACATTCTCAGATACTCTTCCCATCCTGCTCACAATCTTTGTGAACTCTTTGCCTTCTGGCAGAAGATACAGAACAATTAAAACTCGGGCCACACGAGTTTTTGGAACAGTTTTTACCCCAGAGCTATAATTGCACTTAACAATGAACTTAAGATCCATCATCGGTGAGCTGTTGGACAGAATTACTTGGTGTCATGCCCTTGTTGGAGTCTGATTCTGAGGGAGAGATTGAGCAGCTGACGGGGAGTGGGAGTGTGGCTCTGGTGGCTGTGGAGGAAACTGGGGAAGGGCACAGTCCAGCTGGGCATTCAGAGGAAGACGCCAGGGCCAATCCCCTCTTCGTCCTAGGGACACACAGGGAGGAACAGAAGAAGGGAGCAATGTGTTTACCGGGGGAGGTAAGGGCCTTGATCCCTTTCCATTAGTTGAAGCTGGGGAGAAAGCAAAGTCTAAGAAGAGCGTTTGCACACGAGGCACCTTGCGGGAAGCAAAGTGTGCAGTAATCTTGGTCGAGGCTTGATCTGGGCGGTTTTGTGTGTCCTCCGCAGACTGTAAGGTGCTGCGGTTGAATCCTTTGGAAACATCTGCAATTGTATCCATGCCGGGTCTGCGCCGTGTTAAATTACTTTCAGTTGTGGTTGTGTGTGTGGTTTTTTTGTTTATTGCTAATATATGTGTCACTTTGGGTTCAGACTGGCATGTTCTGGCCCTTCGTAGACTGTTTTTGTAAGATTGAGGCCACCCCCCTGAGCCCTTTTGGTAACCACAAAAGCGGTTGCCCCACTTCTAAAGGAGAAACTGCAAGTAGGTTGAGGTTGTAATCGGCCCAGAGGGCCTTATGGGCAGGAGTGGAAGGTCCTTGTAAAGTCGTGTGAGCAATCCTGTGCGGAAAAGTTGTTCTACGGAGAGATCTCTCCATCATCCAGATCATGGTCATCCCAAAGGTGCTTCTTCCCCCCCCCCCCAAAAAAAAAAGTCAACTGAACTTTCTTGGGTTTTTTTCCCCCTTCTTGAAAACATTTACGCTTCTCACCCCAGAAGCTTCTCGAAGAACCGAAGAAGCTTCTTGGCTGAGAAGCAAAACCTTCTCAAGGAAAATAACAATAACAACAACCAAGGAAGTCCAGCCTCCTTTTGGAAAAAGCACCTGTTACTAATTTAATATTGTAGAATTAATATTAATGTAATGAATGATGTTGCAAATTTTGATTACTGTTCCACAAAGATATTTGTACCCAGAAAACACACTGTTAAATTGAAGATGGAATTATTACATTAATATATTTATATGTATGTATATATATGTGTGTCTGTGTGTGTATGTATATATACATATATATATATGCATACATACACATATATATATGCATATATACATACACACACATACCTATGCACACACACATACACACACACACATTTGTTTATTTGTTTGTTTATTTATTTATTTTAAAAAACACCTTTTTTGGGGTTCTGCAAAGTGTTTTTAAGATGTTCTGCCCAATTTGGCTAGGTCTGGATTTTAGGGCGCCGCGTTTAACCCGAGCATCGGTGGTCTGATGTGTCCGTTTGCCACGTCCTCTGGGCATCTTGTTATGGAAAGCGCTACAGAAGCAGGACCCGCTCCTTCCCATTTCCCAGCTAAGAACATCAAGGACACGGCCCAGGCCCATGACCGAAGGTGAGATCTCCAGCCCTCGGGGCGAGGAGGTGGGGGTGGCAATCACCTGCAGAGGACGCGCCAAAGAGCCGCGTCTGCTGCTTCCAACTGTTGTGCCTGTGGCTGTGAAGCCAAACTCGTGTTGTCTCTTCTCTGCACGGCTGGCCACACCGCTGGGCCACACCGCTCGTGCCAGGAGATCAAATTGCCTCCTTTGGAAAAGGGGACAGAGGCAGCCGGCAGAGGGTGAATGCTCCATCAACCCAAAGAAGTCCTCTCTCTTTCTGCCAGTCTCTTGTCCCTTTTCACTCTCTCTCTCTCTCCTTCCCTTTCTACCTGCCCAGCTTGTCATTCTGGCTGTGGACCAGGATGAGGCCGGAGAGCAAAACATCTGCCTCTCCCAAGGAAGTTTGGGCTTTGGCGCCGAGATGCATCCTTTGGCGTGGCTGAGAACGCCGCCGACGTCTCCGAGATGCTCTCGCCGTTTCAGTGATGCTTCTCACTCCTGGCTCCGGGACTTTGGCTCTTTCCTCTTCCTCCTCTTCCTCCTCCTCCTCCTCCTCGACCCCTCTTTGGGAATATGGACGATTTGAAAAGCGCCCGTTGCCTGAGCCCTGATCAAGGTAAGGCAGGGTCTCTTGGGGCTGGGGTCTCCCATCCACCATCACCCCCCCTCCCCTTAAACCTTTCCTTAAGCGTTGTGAGCGGGTCGTCTCCGGTTTGGGAATAAGAGACACCTATCTCTGTTATGCAAGGAGCTTGGCAGAGCTTACGTGGCGGGGAGGGGGTGTTCTGGGGTGAGCCTTTTGGAGAAAAAGTTGATTTTTAAAAAAATTATTAGCGTTGTTTGTTTTGGCTGCTGTCATCTCGTCTCGGAGCCCAACTCCCTCCCTCCCCCTGGCAGAAACTTCCCCGTGAAGGCAAAATCAGGCTGTGGTAACAAGGCAGAAGTCCCTTGGTACAAGGACACCCCCTCCCTTCCTTGTCACTGTAGCTCTGTGGCAAGAAGCAATTTCCATTTTGGAAAAAAAAATAAAAATAGGGATGCTAGGTAACCCATCAGCTAAAGGAGTGTGTAAAAAACCTGAAATCCACCTATGGGAGGGGGAGAAAAGGAGAGCTTTCCTTCCCTCCTTCCTTCCTTCTTTCTTTCCTCCCTCCATTCCTTTCCTTTCTTCCCTCCTTCCCTCCCTCCTTCCTTCCTTCCTTCCTTCTTTCTTTCCTCCCTCCCTCCCTCCATTCCTTTCCTTTCTTCCCTCTTTCTTCCCTCCCTCCCTCCCTCCTTCCTTCCTTCTTTCTTTCCTCCCTCCCTCCATTCCTTTCCTCCCTCCCTCCCTCTCTCCTTCTCTTTCTTCCTTTCCTTTCTTCCCTCCCTTTCTTCTTCCTTCCCTCCCTCCCTTCCCTCCTCTCTTCCTCCCTTCTCTTTCATTTACCTTCCTTCTTTCTCCCTCCCCTCCCTATCCTTCCTTCCACTCTCCCTCCATTACCATCTCTCCTTCCTTCCTCCCTTCCTTCCTCCTTCCTTTCTTTCCTCCCTTTCTTCTTCCTTCCTTCCCTCCCTCTCTTCCTCCTTCTCTTTCATTTTTTCCCTCCCTCCTTTCCTTTCTTCCCTTCGTTTCTTCCCTCCCTTTCTTCTTCCCTCCCTCCCTCCTTCCTTTCTTCCTCTCTCCCTCCCTTCTCTTTCATTTTCCTTCCTTCCTCCCTCCCTTCATTCTCCCTTCCTCCCCTCCCTCTCCTTCCTTCCACTCTCCCTCCATCAGCATCTTTCCTTCCTTCTTTCCTCCCTCCTTCCTTTCCTTCATTCCTTTCCTTTTTTCCCTCCTTCCCTTCTTTCTTCCTTCCCTTTCTTCCCTCCCTTTCTTCTTCCTTCCTTCCTTTCCTCCCTCCCTCCCTCCCTCCCGAGCTTGACAGTCAACAGTTGGGTATACCTTGTGACTATAAATTTACCTGATTTTTGTTTTAAGTCAAATACCCCCCCCCCCAAAAAAAATACTTTGGTTAGTATGCTAAACAACTTTAACTTAGATGTGCGATCGCTTGTTCTGGAGACACCTTTGAGAACTATGTGTATCTTTAAAGAAGTGTGAACAGCTTGGAGAACACAACAGCAGCAAAAGCCTCCCATGGTTTTATGTTTTGGCCACTGGCCTTTGGATTGCTGGCATCACAGCAGCAAACAGATATAAAAAATATATTGCCTGTATAGTCTTGCCTTTTCCCCCCATGGGGTATTTTGCAAGCTTTACAGGAAGAGGTACAACTGGAAAACCCATTTCTCTGAGAGGAGAACTGGTGGTTATTTCTTTTTTTGCCTCCTTCCTAAGTTGGCATTTTTATTCTGTTTATTTCCCACCTTTCCAGTGGAACAGGTGCATTCTGTGTCGAATATAGCTGTCTATATACCTGCCTGTAATTCTGGACCGACCATAGAGAATCTTTGGGGGGCTTTTTTGTGCTTGGGAAATTTGAAGTAAATATATTATTTATTTGTAAACCTGTCCAGAGTCATGGATGTGTGATGGGCAGTATAGAAATCAGATAGACAGACAGACAGACAGACAGACAGACAGACAGACAGACAGACAGACAGACAGACAGACAGACAGGAGTGGATGAGGATAGAGATAAATGGATGGATAGATAGATAGATAGATAGATAGATAGATAGATAGATAGATAGAAGTAGATAGATAGATAGATAGATAGATAGATAGATAGATAGATAGATAGATAGATAGATGTAGATAGATATAAATAGATAGATAGATAGATAGATAGATAGATAGATAGATAGATAGATAGATATAAAGAGATAGATAGATAGATATAAGTATTATAGATGGATAGATAGATAGATTAGATAGAGAGAGAGAGATAGATAGATAGATAGATAGATAGATAGATAGATAGATAGATAGATAGATAGATAGAATGGATAGATGGATGGATGGATGGATGGGCAGACAGACACAGATAGGAAAGAAGTATAGAATATCTGGCTTTTCACCCTGTTTTTCTGAGTCTGCATAATATATCAAGATGAAACTCATGCCACAGCTTAACTGCACCAACTATCTTAACATGGGAGGAAATTAAAGCTAGGTCAAGTGTCACATGAATTCAATGTTAGACTTTTAACTGAGCAGGAGAACTGTGTTACACAAACCCAGCCAATGTGGAGCTTTGCATTAACATAAAAATAAAAAATAAAAAAAGGGGTGAGTGGAGAGCCAATTCTGATTTTGAACTCTGAGCCAGAAACGAACTAACGGGGAAGAAATCCTTCCCAAAAAATTCACCCATCAGACATGGAAAATCAACAGGAGAACAGAGAATGAAGCCATCCATCATTCATTTAATGGGAACAAAGCTATCCCACTTTGGCAGTTGGAAAGTTGCAAAATGCCTATTATCCTTCCACCAGCTCCGGGAGATTGATTTATTTATTTATTAAAAATCATATCAGTCTACCCAAGCCCAGTATGCAAGAATCCAATATGGGATATTTATCATCTCCTTTTAATGACCCCATAATCCCTTGCGGGGGTGGAGTCTGGGCAACTGAATGGAGCTGAATATTTCCTGGCCGGATGCCCTTCCTGTCACCAATGCAGCAGTATTGCTGCATTATTCATGTCACCAATATATATGTCACATGTCACCAATATATGTCTGCATTATAAATGTCACCAATGCAGCAGTATTGCTGCATCCCATATTCAGCAATATGGGATATTAATACAGAGCATATATTAGGCTGCTTTTCGCTTTTGGACTCTTGTCTGGGGAAAGAAATTTCTGTCGCCCCTCAGGGGAAATGAGGAAAAAAGAGTTTAAACATGGAGAAGGGCCAGGGAAACATCGAGCAAAGGAGACAAATAAACTCCTAACCACTTTTCGTTTTAAAGGATCTATTTTGCAAATTTTCGTAGGATCAAAATCCAGATGTTTGGCAGCCGACTCATATTTACAACGGTTGCAAGCATCCAGGATCACACGATCTCCTTTGGACAAGGAAAGAAAGTCAAGAGCTGGAGAGGAAACCAGATTAACAACTGTGTTACTAACTTAGCGAACCGCAGCGATTCCCTGAAGAACGGTGGCGAGGAAGTTCGTCAAACTGAGCCTCGGCATACTTAGCAAGTGTCTCACTTAGCAATGGAAATTTGGGAGGGGGGGTCAGTTGTCATAAGACGAGACTTCCTGTGTACCTCTCCACAGTGCTTCGCAGATATGATGACCCGGGGAGTGGCACAAAAGCAACAAAGTCGCAAAAATAGGTAAAGTCCCTTTAATTCCTCCAACTTGGCCCCCAATGTTCAGTTATCATCGGCTGGAGAAAAAACAGTCCCAAGAACAATTTTTAAAGGGAAGGAATTCAGTCTGAACCCAAAGTACATATAGATTATAAATAAAAACCAACACAAACCACGAGCTGCAGCAATTAACAAGACAGGGCAGGATAAGGAATTGCAGACTTCAAAAGATAACGAAACACACGCAGTTGGGAGGACACCAGAACCCAGATAGGACTTAACAAACCACAATAATTCATGCTTTGCTTCCAGCAAGGTGCTGGGCGCAAATGCCCTTTTTAAACACTGTTTTCCCAGCTGCAGCTAATGAAGGGAATCAGGGCCCTTTCCTTCCCCGGAAGCCATGCAACTCATGTTGCTCCCTTCTCCATTCCTCCCTGCATGCCCTAGGATGAAGAGGGGGTGGGCCTGCATCTTCCTCCAAATTCCCTCTGCCTTGCACTACCTCTCCCCTGCTCTGCCTGGGCATACTGTACCCTTCCCCAGTTTCTCCCACAGCCACTGGAGCCACACTCCCACTTCCTGTCAGCTGCTTGGCCTCCCTCTCGGAATCAGATTCCAACTGGGGCATGACGGCAGAGCAGTTTACAAGCGTCAGCATCTTGGAAATTCTCTTTCCACAAATTGAGCATGAACCAGTAGGAGAAAATACAGTGTTTCTCTGCCTGGCACAATTCCTCTTTTCAAGAGTTGGGAAGCAGCTAATGGGAAGGAACTTTGAATGGATGCCCAGGGGCATATTAGAGCGAGATGAGCCCAGAGAGAGAAGTGGGAAAAGCCACTTCTTCCACAGGAAGTCCTCGGCTTACGACCACAATCGAGCCCAATGTTCCCGCTGCTAAGCGAGACAGCTCTGGAGTGAATTTTGAGTGACCCACTTGTTAAGTGAGTCACATGGTTGTTAAGTGAACCTGGCCTCCCCATTGATTTTGCTTGTCAAAAGGGGTCATGTGGTCCTGGGACATTGCCACCGTCATAAATGCGAGTCAAGTGTCTGAATTTTGACAAGGTTCGCCACCGTCATAAGTGTGAAAAACGGTCCTAAGTCACTTTTTTCTAGTACCATCACTAAAGGAACTGTGATAAGTTGAGGACTGCCTGTATTCCGACATGGTGAGGAGCCCAAATTCAACTTCCTTCAGTGCAGACAGGCCCCCTTCCACCTCTGCCATTTCCAGCTGATGCACGCCACCCCCAAAGCGACTTCCAAGGAGCTAGCCCTCATTGTCCAACTTGCCTTTCCCTTTTCTTAAGGATCCAATCCAAGGTGTCTTAACCCTTCCTGGCTGCCATTCACTCAGCAACCTACATGGCTGCTTCATTCACTTAATACAGGGTAATAAACCATATGCTGACCTCCTGCGGTCATTTTGGTTCTGTGCCCTGTGCAAAAACGCCAGCCGACTTCTCGGAGCTTGCCGAACCAGAAAATCTCAACCCCATTTGAAGTTTGTTTAAGGAGTTAGGTGAGGTTAAGCCATTCTATTCTTGCTCGTCCTTGCTGTAACTCATGGGTTTGTGTGTGTGTGAGACAGAGAGACAGAGACAGAAAGAGAGAGAGAGAGACAGACACACAGAGAGAGAGAAAGAGACAGACACAGAGAGAGAGAGAGAGAGACAGACAGACAGAGACAGAGAGAGAAGGAGAGAGAGAGAGAGAAGAGAGAGAGAGACAGAGTGACAGAGAGACAGAGACAGAGAGAGAGAGAGAGATAGAGAGAGAGAGACAGATAGACAGAGACAGAGAGACAGACAGAGAGACAGACAGAGAGAGATAGAGAGAGAGGGAGACACAGACACACAGACACAGAGAGAGAGACAGAGAAAGTCAGAGAGAGAGAGAGAGAGAGAGAAAGGCCGAGAGACAGAGAGAGAGAGACAGAGATAGATAGATAGATAGATAGATAGATAGATAGATAGATAGATAGATAGATAGATAGATAGATAGACAGAGAGACAGACAGAGAGAGACAGAGAGAGACAGAGAGACAGAGAAAGTCAGAGAGAGACAGAGACCCAGCGACAGAGAGGCAGAGACACACAGAGAGAAAGGCAGAGAGAGTGTTTTAATGAACTGTCAAAATATTACAGTTACAATTTCTCCAAAGGCTTTATACCGATTAAGAACAGTAACAAACAAGGTGTCTGGAGTATAAAAGGATTGTTTAATAAACAAATAAGCTTCAAAGTCTTAGGGTGTGTAATATCAAGCCTGAGTGGCTCTTAATCTCCTAATTCCCAAGCCATTCGTGAAGTTGACAAAATGGTTTTGAATCTGAAAGCTACTGCAGTTATTTAAAAGGAAATACACACACACACACACACCATAAATTAAGTTCAGAACTAACCGCTGAGGTTCAGATTGTGTTCTTTCTGCAACTGTAAGAATTCTGAATTATTTATCATCAATGTGCTATAAATAGGAGCAAGGGTTGATGATGATGCTTAATAATTATGATGCCGTAATTATCAGCGTCATTAGAAGCTGCTGAACCCATTAAAAGCCCCAACCAATAACCACGAAACAGGAATTGTTGAATTGTTGGGGCAGGATTGTCGCCGAGTTGTGTTGGTTCTCTCTCTCTCTTTTTTTTTGTATCCCAAAAGATTACCAGTTCAATCTTCATTACTTGAAAAATTTCTATATGACACACATAAATCCTATCCCTGTCCTGTCCTGTCCTGTCCTATTCTATCCTATCCTATTAAGAAGCAAGATAATTTTTGGATTGGGTGGACAGGAAAACGAGAGAACCAGACGGGAAGACAGCCTTCCTCTTAAATTGGTCTTTCGCTGAGGAGTAATTAGAATTGGCAGCAAATTAAAGAATTTCATGCTTTTTGTCCTTTCTGGGGGAATTATCTTCCGAAAATTGGCTCAGAGCCTTCTTTGACAGGTATCTCCCCAACCTCCTTTCGTTTCAGCAATCAACTGGCCGGCAACCTCGCAGGTTGTTTACTACTCACCAACAAAATAAAGGACGGGTGGGGAGGCTTTCCCAGTCGGTCGAGAAGTCCTACCGTAGTTTCAGGACTAGCTCAGAAGGAAGTCCTTGAGAAGGAAAGGTTAATGGGAGGTCTTTAAAACATCTGGCAGGCTGTTAATGGAGGGGGCGGTTATTCTCCTGCCCAATTTTGTCCCAATTTTGATCCTGTGACCCTGGGGGATGCCGTAACGGTGGTTAAGTACGAAAAGCAGTTATAAGTCCCCTTTTTGTTTCCCCCGGTGCCAATTTCAAACTGTCACTAAACGAACTGTCGTAAGCCAAGGATTTCCTAGAATGAGGCAGAAATGGAGCAGCCACCTTTGGGGATCAGGTGAAGATGGCCCACATCGCCTGGGAGGTTCCAGAAAGCAATCTACTCAGATCCTTTCTAACATTTTAACCTCCTGGGATTCCGTTTCATTAAAACAAGACCAAAATTTGACCAACAAATAAATCTCAATGCCTCGCTGGTTAAAATATGCCCATTCTCGAACCACTAAACCTTAAAGCCCTTATCAATGGCCATCAAATTTTCCCCAATTGTAATGCTGCTCACTGTGAGGATTCCACCAGTTACCCCCATTTAAATCATGAGTCTCGATCCGCCATTGCCTTGGTGTAGCCGAATCTGAGACACATCACTCATTGTCACCCTTGACTGTGGTTTCCCCCCCACCTGCCTGGGTGTGTCATAAATCATATTCTCCAACAGACACATCCATAGCCAAGAGTCATCAGTCATGCTCTCCAGTTAGAATTTTGCATGGCAGAAACTTTGGTCACCTGGTGACTATCTTTGAAAACAGTTATGGAATGCACTTTCGCTTTCCAAGCTGCCACACTCCTCCCCCCTCCGTTTCTGTTTTCTGTAAAAAGACCATAGAAATATTTTATGAGTTGACACTTGCACTGTTTTCAGCTGTCCCAACCTTTGGGCAACATTGCGACATGATAATATTTCCCTAATCCAGTTTTCCCTCCTGCTTTTCCCTCCCCTGGGGCTTTAAGGGCCAATTCCTAGGGAATTCGGGTGAAGGAACGACAGTTCTCATAATATAGGCAATACGCCAAGTTTCTGGCAGATCTTCGTCAGAACATCCATCTCTCTAATTTAATCCCAGAACTCGTAACTAGATTGCCATAGGGAAATGCAGCACCGGCAATAAAAAATAAATAAAAAAATAAAAATGGGACCTTGCAACTTGAAATGAAGGACAGCATTAAGCATTCTGATGGTGTCAGCCCTGGGCTGTTTTTTCCCTGTTTAATTAGCAACCTTTAGCCCTGAGCCGGGAGGAAGGGTGGACAGCAAAGAGTTAGTAGAACATGGAGATTTGCAGTTGTTTGCTGGGGACCTTTGTCTAGTGTTGAATGGCGTAAATCGGGCTGCCTCTGTGGACCTGGAGAGCGCTTGGTGTAAATCAAGTGAGCCCTCATTATCTCTAGGAAAGGGCTGAGAAAGGTCTTTGTAAAGCGGCAAGTTCTCCCCTCCGTTCTGGAATGTCTCCCGGGCTCCTTCCGCGTCCTTGTTTATTTAATTGGATCGATGCAACGGAAACGGCTCTTTGCAAATTTCCAAGGCTTTGGAATCCAACCTAAGACTTACCCTTAGAATCACTTTATTGTCACTTTGAATGTAGACTAATCGGCATAGGTTAAAGTGAAATTTCATTGCATGCTGCTCTCAAAGGATCACCACCTCCAGTGTACAGTGCATTTGTTGTTGTTAGTTGCGAAGTCATGTCCGACCCATCACAACCCCATGGACAACATTCCTTCAGGCCTTCTTGTCCTCGAACCATCTTCTGGAGTCCATTTCAGCTCACACCGACTTCAGTGACTCCCTCCAGCTCCCTCCTCTGCTGTCCCCTTCTTCATCTTTTGCCCTCCATCATTCCCAGCATTCGGCTCTTCTCCAGTGAGTCTTTCCTTCTCATCAGGTAGCCAAAGACTTTGAGCCTCCTCTTCAGGATCTGGCTTTCTAAAGAGCAGTCAGGGTTGGTTTCCTCTAGGACCGACTGGTTGGATCGCCTTGCAGTCCAAGGGGTCTTCTCCAGCAGTTCTCCAGCACTTCTCCAGAGTTCAAGGGCCTCCATTCTTTGGCACTTAGCCTTCTTTATGATCCAACTTTCACAGCCACACATTGCAACCGGGAAAACCACAGCCTTGACTATACACAGTTTTGTTGGCTGATGTCTCTGCTTTTTAGGATGCTGTCTAGATTTGCCAAAGCTTTCCTCCCCAGGAGCAAGTGTCTTTTAATTTCTTGGCTGCAGTGCACTACATAAATATGACTAAATAAATAAATAAATTCAAAATTATGCATATACCCACATATATTATATGACACAGAGAAACAACACAGTCTATTTCAGATGTATGCATGTTTGTGGTGAGAAAAAAAAGACTCTTGTGAGTTTACCAGACGGATGGCCTTGGGAACAAAGCTGTTATAGAATCTGGTAGTCTTGCTCAAAATAGTTCAAAACCTCCTCCTAGAGGGGAGCAACAGAAACAGACCATGAAGTGGGTGTGTGGGGTCTCTCATGATGCTTTGAGCTCTAAGCACACAATGCTTATAAGCAGCATCCTGAATAATGGGAAGTGAGCTTCCTATAATATTCTCCACAGTCCTCACCAGTCTCTGTAGGGGCTTTCTATCTGAGGCACTGCCGCCACCGAACAAAACAGAGATGCAGTTTGTTAAAACACTCCCAGTCTTGGATCTGTAAAAAGTGGCCAGGACAGAAGGAGAAAGAGGTGGTTTCCTCATCCATCTCAGGAAAAGCATGTGCTGGTTTGCATACTTCACAAAGGATTACTTGTGGAGGGACCAATCCATATTGTTAGTAATCTGCATCCCGTAGAATGTTAAGACCCTATTAGAACCCATCAAGGTCTTTACCCCCTTTTCAGCTTTTCCCTGTCCCATCAACAAAGTGGAGACCGTCTCGCAGCGGAAGCCCCCATGGGTTTTCCGTGCAACTGACATGGAAAGTTGGGAAGAATCGTCGGACTCTTGTCATGCCACTGTCAGAATCTGATTTGGAGGGGGAGGCCAAGCAGCTCACAGGGAGTGGGGGTATGGCTCCGTTGGCTGTAGAAGAAACTGGGGAAGGGCAAAGACCATCTGGGCAGAGCAGAGAAGAGGTAGAACAATGGAGGGGAAGACCCAGGCCCACCCCCTCTTCATCCTAGGGCACGCAGGGAGGAACGAAGAAGGGAGCATGGCTTACAGGGGAGGAAAGGGCCCTGATTCCCTTCATTAGTGCAGCTGGGAATACAGTGTTTAAAAAGGGAAGCTGCGCACCAAAGTTTTAGGAGGAAATTGTGAATTATCTGGTATAATGGAGGCTTATCTGTGTTCCTGGCTTCTTTCCAACTGTGTGAATTTTGCTGGCCTTTCAAGTCTTCAATTCCTTCTCCTGCCCTGTCCAGTTAATTACTGCAGCATGATTTGTGTGGATTTTTATTTAGTTTGTGTGTACTTTGTTTTCGGACTGAATTTCCTTCACTTAAAGACTGTTCTTGGGAGAGTTTTTTCTCCAGCTAGAGGTAAATGGACATTGGGGGCAAAGTTGGAGGTACTGAAGGGACTCTTCTTACTTATGTGACTTTGTTGCCTTTGTACCATGCCCCTTTGGGTCATCACAACTCCTTTGAGTTTTCCCACATAGAGGCTGGCAGGTTTTGAAGATTAGATTTTGCACGAATGGTGGTGAATGTACGTATCCCAGGAAAAGGCTGCAGGGTCCAATCTGGATTATTCACTGGGATCAGAGCTTTTGTCTTTTAAGACCCCAAGGATGGGCTCCTGCAAGAATCCAAAAGCTCGGAAAGACAAAACTTCTGTTCTCGGTGACTGACCCAAATTTGGACCCTGCATTATTTTGCACGCTTGTTCGGCGAGGCCCAGTGTCGGAGTTTTGTAAAGTCCCATGGTTTCCACAAGGTGGTTTTTTTTAGCCTATATTTAGGCCCTCTTGATGATGATGATGATGATTTTCCTTTGCCATGCATAAATGCAATGAAGTGTCTGATCGAACGTTTGATTTAATTGGTAGACCGTTTTTAATTTGGTTTCCAGTGTCCTTGGTGGCTGCTGTCCCATGATTACAAGCCCAGGCATTCCTCTCGGCGCATTTTCTGCTTCTTAATTAGTCCAAAAAAAAGGGGGAAAAATCATTCATTAAAAGGGATGCATGCAAATTCACCCGGGAATTAATTCTTTGAATGTCAGCAGTAGCCTTCTGGAAGTCTTGATGAATGCAAGGGAGTTGCTGTTCCGCCCGAAGGATATACCTGACCTTTAATCTGGGCAGAAAACCAACAGCCTCCAGTTCTTGCTAGATATTTGCACCCCTGGCCAGCTTCAGGTGAGCCTTGAAACAGCACCCGAGCAGCCTACCAATTAATTAAATAGAGGATCAATTCAATAACCTGCTTTGGATACACTCCAAATATTACAGGGAGCAGATTGGTACAGGTGGGCATTGACATGCGAGCACCATTGAGCCCCTAATTTTTTTTGTTGCTAAGCAAAACATTTTGTTAACAGATAACAGGTATACCGAGTTGGAAGGGACCTTATATGTCATCTAGTCCAACCCCCATTTTTTGCCCCCATTTTACGACCTTTCTCGGCCTTGGTTGTTACACCGATCCCTGCCGTTGTTAAGTTAGTCACCCAGTTGTTAACTGAATCAGGCTTCCCCTTTGGATTTCCTATCAGAAGGTTGCAAAAGTGATGCAATCTCTGGGTCACTGCGACCCGTCATAAATATGAGTCACTTATGAAGCGGCCGTATTTTGACTGAGTGATAATGCGACCATCGTAAAGGTGAAAGACAATTGTAAGTCACTTTTTCCCCCCCCACTGCCGTTTGTAACTTCAAACGGTTGCTAAACAAATCATCAGAAGTCGAGGACTACCTGAATTGCAAACCTTGCCACAGGCCGCTTGGAAATCCAGATTTACCATCCGGCCAAACCAAGTAAAAAGAAAATGAAGTCCCAATTAAAGAATAGAATGAATGAATTCTGTGGAAGGGACCTTGGAGATCTTCTAGTCTGGCCCCCTTGGAGGTCTTCAAACTCTTCTATTTCAGATAAGTGGATCTCTAGTTTCTTCTTAAAATCCTCCAGTGATGGAGCGCCCATGATTTCTGAAGGCAAATCTGTTCCACTGGTTAATTGTCCTCCCTCTTAGGAGGTTTCTCCTTAATCTAGTTTTACAAAGCGGTACTAATACTTCACCCGATCTTGATTCTGTGCCTCTGGTTGTACAACCCAGGATTGTATTAGCATTTTTTGGCAGAATGAAAGGAAGGAAGGAAGGAAGGAAGAAAGGAAAGAAAGAAAGAAAGAAAGAAAGAAAGAAAGAAAGAAAGAAAGAAAGAAAGAAAGAAAGAAAGAAAGACTTCTGTTGCTTTCCTTGCATGAAGCCAAAAGTCTCTCCCTCTCTCTCTCTCCCTGAGAACGGAGCTGGAGACAGTATCCTGCAATCCCAAATCAAGAACGATCGATCGGTAGGAAAACGGGGTGGGGAATTTTCCTGCAGACTTTCTTTTGGGATTTTCCCAGGGTCTCTGGTCCGTGGGATTTAAAAATTATGGGTTTGGTGGTCCCTGAGGTCCAAAAGGTTGGCGACCCCTGATCTAATCCAGCCCTCGGTTCTGGGCAAGGGGGATCCAAATCTACCCAACGACATCCTTGCAATTAATAAGGACTGTTCCCACCATCATTGGACAGCTGAGCACGTTGCTTTGTGCTTCTCTTTGTCAGACTTCATTTTGAGTCCTCTACTGGCCTTGGCAAATGTCTCTTCTTGAAAACATTCCAGGGTATCAAGACTGGAGGCAAAGATGAAAGTCAAACACCCGGCTCCAAATTGCCGTTTATTTTTTCTTCCCCTCAATTCGCTTGCTTGTTCAAAGACCCAGTTCCAATTGGGACTGTGCATGCAGCTTGGGTAGTTTGTGTGTGTGTGTGTGTGTGTGTTGGTATTGTTAGTGTTGGTTTAGTACTTAGTGTCAGCACTCTGTGACCAAGCTTGTTAAGCTCCAGTGATAAAGGGTACCAACCGTGGAGAATTTTGTTTGCCTGTTTGCCAAGTACCACGAGCGGAAGGCGAATTGGCTTTCGAGGTCATTTTCTCCCCCTGGCTTGTGAATTCATCCAGGTTTAGAGCAATCCTTTGAAGAGCACAACAGTGTTGTTCTGCAAACCAGTGTAGGTTTACACACCATTGGGACCTGAGCAACCACATCTGTCAGTACAAGGACACTCTTCTCATTGGGAAACGTTCACCCGCTGTCTAAAAATCAATATATTTTAAGCCCAATACATTCGTTGTAAAATAAAGCACCTCCCCTGACAAGACAAAGGGTTATCTAACATGTTTTTAAAAACTTCCAGTGTTGGAGCATTCACAACTTCTGGTGGCAAGTCGTTCCACTGATGAATTGTTCTCACTATCAGGAAATTTCTTCTTAGTTCCAGGTTGCTTCTCTCTTTGGTTAGTTTCCATCCATTGCTCCTTGTCCTGCCTGCAGGTGCTTTGGAGAGTAATTTGGGGAGAACAGGCGGCAGCAAAATATAAATAAATGTGATTTCCTTGTCCCTTTTCCCCTTTCCTCCCTATTTCTCCAGGAATAGGAGTTTATCCCTGGAGCCTAGGTTTGTTTAAAAGGAATTTCAGAGTTGTTCTAGTGAAAACAGTAAACTGGGTTAGGTTAAGGTTTTTCAGCTCACTGCTAAACAATTCCTTTTAGAAACCTCTTCTCTGGATCCACCAGGAGGGCTTTCCATTCTCATAAGGCCACATTTTGCCATTAATATTTCGAATTAAGACTCCTGAAGTTGCTGCGGACAATACTCCATCTTCATTCGCCAAGAGCACGACCTCCAAGATTGAACGCGCCCCCGTAGGTCAGCGTCTTCAATACATGGTGTAAATTACTCGCAGCGCTGTTGCAGGGGGCTTCTATTTTTTGGATTCAAATCTAGGTAGTAAGTAGGTGGAAGAGAAGACGAATTTCAAGGAAGCAAGGAATGATAGAAGGTATGGTCCCAGAATATTTAGAACCCGGTTCTTTTTATAGGTTTACAACATTAAACCATCTTGATTTAGGTTTAAACCATTCAAGCATCACTGATATCTGCAGCAATGAAGTGCAAAACAACAACGAAGTCCTCAATATATATTTTATCTATCTATCTATCTATCTATCTATCTATCTATCTATCTATCTATCTATCTATCTATCTATCTATCTA
>BHFT01024319.1:0-28844 GCA_004320025.1 Laticauda laticaudata | reverse complement strand
CCCCCCTCCTCCTCCTCCTCCTCCTGCCAGCGCTCCCGTCTTTATGTCGGGTTTCCCGGAGACCTTTTGAGGTCTCGCCGCTCCTTTTGTTTCTCCGGCTGATTTTTTTAAATGTATAACTTGATGGGTCTCAACAATACCGGCGGACCTAACCAGCCTAATGTCTCCTGTACTTGTAACTGCAAACGGTCTTTGTTTCAGAGTATGGAGATCAGTAAGTACTTTTTCGATTTATTTTTATTACCCTTGCGGTTCCTTCCGTTTTCTCTCTCTCTCTCTCTCTCTCATTTTTTCTCCCTATTTTGGGGAGGGGGCGGAATTTGGATCTGGACAGTGACCTGCCCGATCGCCTTGCGTGGTTCCGTCCGGGGAAATGCGATCCAGACTTTCCAAGCGTGCGAAATGCGATCCAGACTTTCCCCGCCGTCCCTCCTCTGCAGCTTCGTCCGAGGGCGGGGGAACGTTTCCGACCCTGCGGCTTTTAACCCGCAAGAAAACCTTCCGGCCGAACAGTTTTGTCCTTCTATCAAAGAGTCTTGAGACTTGGGGTGGTTTGGTTCGATTTGCGTTCCCCCTCTTTTACGACCTTCAGCCTTTTTTTTTTTTCTTCCCCTTTTGCAAACCCGCTCCTCTTTTCTTCTACCTTCCCCCCCCCTTCCCCTTCCCTCCATTTCCTCCCTGCAAAAAGTTGCCGTTTCTTGCAATCCGGGCGCTGTCATTCTCTCCCTCTCTCTCCCTTTCCTTCCCTCTCTTTTTCTCCTTTCTCTTCTGCTCTTTCTCTCTTTCTCTCTCTCTCTCTCATCCGACAGACGTCTCTTCCCCGACAGATAGTTGCGTAGCCGTATCTGCATGGGGTAAGCGCCTCCTCGCTTGCAAGCAAAAAAAGCAGGGAAAAACCGGAGATGGTTTGCGCACGCGCGCGGACGAGAGGGGGAATTTCAGCTCGAATTCCAATCGTCCCACGGCTTGGTTGTTGTCTGTGGTCTGTGTGTGTTGCCCTGGAAGCTTCGCCTGGCGCGGGTGGGGATACGGAAGGCCAGGGGTTGGGGGGGGGGCTGGCGGTGGAGGAGAGAGAGAGAGAGGGAGGGAGAGAGAGAGAGGCGAGCGGAGTCGTTCCATTGATCGGCGCGTTCCCGTTCGCGCTCGGAGACCCAGAGGACGTGGGAACGCGCGGGAAAGGCTCTCCCGGGCTGGCGTGCCTGGGCTAGCGGCCGGGCTCTCCCCTTTAGGAGAGGGAAAGAGCCGAGAACGGGGGGGGGCGACCGGACGCGATCCTCCCAGGGAGTTTTGATCGCCCGGAACTTTGTTCCCAAGCCAGACGGCGAAAGCAGCCTTTTGGGCTTCTTAAAGCAGACGCTGGTATTGGATGGGTTCACCGGATGGTCTTTTCTTTCCAAGACGAGACGCGTCTTTGGGGTTTTATTGTCGGCTGCCTCTGCGGTTGCGTGTCCAGGCCCCCCAGCCCCCCCCCCCCAATGCCTTCCTGAAATCTGCTGCCCTTCTTGAACTTTGCAGATCGGAGTTCCCTTCCCTTCCACACCCTTCCTCTCCAGCTGTCCTAAACCGTTTTGTATTAATAACTCGTTCAACCTTCCCAGATATTTATACATACCTCCCGCTCTTCCTTTACAACTCTTCCATGCTTTGCTTTATCGAAAGAGAAGCCCTTGGTTTTTGTTTTGTTTTTTTAATTTCATTTTATTTTTGTTCCTGAAGTTTTAGATTGATAGGTGGCAATTCTGTGGAGGCGAACACTGAAGCCTCCAAAGGCAGTATATCTTTAGGCACCAAGGGTAGAATTAGGGCTTGTGAGTTTGTAGGTGAGCAGTGTTGGGAACAGAGGACGAAGCTGGCTGGTGATGAGGTTTGGTCTGATCCAACAGGACTTTTGAAGCTTTGCTGGGCTCTGTCACAGTTCTGGCTCCAGAGTTGTGGAGCCAGCCCATCATGACATGACAGAATAATTGTTTAGCCATTAAGGCAACTCACCAAGGAGTCTCGCATATGTGTTGAGAATGCAAACTGTTATGTCCGGCAAACCAGAATTTGTGACTATAAATAGTAATCACTCTGTCTGAGAAGTAGATTACAGCTCTGTCTAGCCTGTGGAAAGACCAAGTCAGACAAGTTAGTCCCCCCGCCGGTGTGTCTGTGCCTATAAAGATAGCTAAGCAAATATATTGTCACAGAGTTCCTGATATTTAAAGGAATAGCATCAATTCTCTTTCCTTGCCTGCATTTGCATTTTATTCTGTTCTGCGGTCATAACAGATTTTTGCTACTGTTCAAAAACAAGAAAAGAAAAAAAAAAGGGGGGAGTGCAGGGGGAATTGGATCAGAGAAGGGCTTTTTAAACATTTGCTGTTCTGGTGATGGAGAAATTGTTTCAATTTTTAAGGTTTTCCCTCCTATCCATAACTTAGACCTGAGCTCTGTTGATTACAGTGAGACTTCCTATTTAGTTGGCATGTCTGACTTTGCTTGGTAAGCAGAAAACTGCTCTCTGATTCTTCCTTTCTAACCTGTAATATTATGGACAAAAATTGCCATTCCCTGCCATTTTTAAATTACCCAACACAGTAAGGCATTGGGGGAAATGCCCTGAGCTTGGAATATTTAAAATACTGCATCATTGTGATGAATTTGGCTGATTGCTTCTTCTCTCCTTTTTTTCTGGTAAAGGATCTGCTGTTTAAACTCAATCAATGCAAAAAATACATGCAGTACATGGCCATACCCTCCTTATTTATGAGCCTGCCAGTGCCCTTGATGTATCTACTACATCACAGATTCCCAGACACAGCAGGCTAATAATTATTGTGGAACAGTGTCGTCTTCTCCCCTCTGTCAGAGATGTTAGTGTACAATTATTTCTTCTTTAAAATCAGCTAATTAAAAATCAATGTCCATGGAAAATGTGATTCTTCTAAATATTGCAGCAATTAAAATGGATGTTTCTCCCCTTTGCTGCTACTCGACAAAGTGTCCCTTTTTTTGGCTGCAGGTCTTGACTGTTTACCTACCCAAATATTCCCAACACACGACAATATTTTCTTTGCTAATAAAAATACGTATGGAGCTTCTGTCTGCTATGTATTATATCACCAAATGTTTGCTTCCCTTTTTTTCCAGGGCTTGTCTATATATTTTTCTTTTCCTTTCAAATTCATCACCTTTATTTTCAGTTCTTTCCTCTCAGCTAATCAGCTGTAATGATGTTTTGGCTGACACAAGGCAGTCTCGTTAATTTAGTTGTCTGCTCTTCCAAATAGACTTCATTTCTCACTCCTGATGAAGTGATACTCAGGGGATTTCGACCTGCAACGTTAGCATTAAGACGAACAACATTCAATATGTAATATACATATAAAATGCATGCGTTCTTTAACTGTCAAGATGGATCAGGAGTGAAGTGGGAGAGGGATTCATTTTTACAAACTGCTTTTGACATAGTCTTCTTTTAAAAATGCTTTTGAACAAATACATTTGCCTGAATCTGTGGCAACTTCTAGATCTATTAATTAAAGGTGGGGAATATGTGCACTTGTGCTTATGTGGATTTATGTGCATTATATTTGAGGTCACAGCAAAATCTACTCCACATGTTGTTGGTTTTTCTTTTTTTCTTTTGAGAGCAAACCCCATTTCAAATGTCTGGAATTTATTTTCCAAAATTTCCCATCAAAATGAAAAATGCCCTGAAACAATTACCCATAGTGCCATTCAAATATGTTGAACTATAACGCTTATTGTAATGTCCCATCTAGGAGGGTTGATGTGAATTGTGTACTCCAAGACATAAGATAGGAATCAGATTTAGAAAGCCTGCAGAAAAATATTTTTCACTGCCCAGGCTACAATAAAAGTCACTGTGGAACTACTCCATTTTAAATAGGTTCTAAGGAGTATCACTGGAGTGCTTCACTCTCTGTATGTAGATTAATTACATGTATGTAGATTTTATTACATACATAAAATACCAATTTTAGAAATAATATGCAAATTAGAATGGACATGACTGTCATCATAATGTTGCACCATAGATATCAAAGCTGAATACAAGTGGCTGTATCATATGGCGTTCTTCTCCCTCTGTAGCTGAGAAATGAATTTCATTTTTAATGGATAGGCACTGCAAGGTGGGGATAAGCATATCGCAAAATATTAGTCTGCCTTCAACCTTCCATTGAAGGTCAAAATCTTCTGATGACAGACAGCAGGAGTTTCCTACTGGAAACCTTTTGTCCTTTGTCCAAATTTTTGCTTGAAACTTGAATTAGGTTTACAGGATCCTCTTTTAATGTTGGCAACTAATATGGAAAACTGTTGGCAGTTCATTTAAGATTGACTTTGGGCAAGAACACAATACAGTAGTACATGTATTAAGTCTAATGAAAAGCTTTGGATTTTACATGTTTATTCTCAATAATATTGGCTGCAACTCAAAAGAAATTTAACCGGAAGTGTCATTAAACTCATTTCCGATTTACCAGATATGCCTATGCTTGCTTTGAGTCCCAGTGTGATGACCCAGAGTATGCCACAAATATAACAAAAACCAAAACATAAGGTCCTTTAATGCCTTCAACTTGGTTTCACTGTTCAATTGTTCACAGTTGGAGATTAAACAATTTTCAAAATAACATTCCAAATGAGGGAAATACAGTTCAAAATCAAAGAGCAGATAACAAAGCAAAAACCAAAAACAAACCACACTGAAGAAAGTTCTACGACAGACCAGGATAATTAATTACAAACTTCAAGAAGATAACCAGGTACAGTCTGTTGGAAGACTGCCAAACAAGATAAATCTCATCCAGGAAAAACCACTCTTTGTCTTCAGCATTTGCTAGCACGCAGGTCCAAACTTTTATGCAGATCTCACACCTGCAACCCATGAAGAGGATCATAGCCCTCTCCTCCTTAGTAGATCATGTTTTTTCCCTGATCCTCTCCTCCATGCATGCTCTAGGGTGGATAGGGGATGGGCTTGGGTCCTCCTCTGACTGCTCAGCCAGCCTCTGCCCTTCCCCAGCCTCCTCCACAACCTCTGGAGCCACACTTCCATTCCCTGTTGGCTGTTCCTCCTCTCCCTCAGAGTCAGTCTCCACCAAGGGCATGACAGCCGGCACTAAATCACTGCCTTGTAATTTAAGATGACCCCTATTTGAAATGTTAAGCATTATTTGAAATAACCCCCCCTTAAAATGTTGACCTTGGTGTGTCAGCCTTTATGGCTGAAATAGTAAGCAGATATGGCACTTTTTAAAATATGCAATGAACTTTAAGTCTTGTCGTCATTCTGTTTGATGTTTGGATTTATTTTTTTATACTGATTTTCTCCTGGCTTAATTAATTTAGAAGTACTTCCACAATAATTCTATCAATAATTGCTAAGGTTATTAAAATAACTGTTCTACCTTTAACAGTGACAGAAAGATCACTTTAAAGCCACTTATGATTTGTTCAATAATATGATCTAATGGCTTCAGCAGGTGGCAGGATTGGCTGACCTTATCTGAGCTATGAAGCTAAGCAGAGTTAGGCCTGGCTATTCATTGGATGGGATACTGCCAGACAATTCCATCCTGGAAGAAGACAATGGCCATGTTCTTCCATACAGTCACCATATTGTGGCCAAGGAAAATGGATGGACATATTGATGCAGTCAAGCTCTGTTGAAAGGAGACTTTACAATCTAATAACTGCATTCACAGAATACACTAAAGCCAAATGCGCAAAACACAGTTGCTGTGTTCAGATAAATACAGTCCCCGAATTATGGTGCAAGATGACAAATCTGATTCACACAATATTCTATGATAATGGCAAGGCTCTCATTGCATGTTGTTCCATGAACTATGCAATCCTTTTCACCACCTGATTTGTTGTATGAACTCAATATATGTTAAGAGATCGTTGAGCCATATCAGCATCAAACATACATACATACGTACATACATACATACATTGAGAGAAAGGGAGAGGTGTGGGAAGAGAGAGAGAGTGACAGGGAGGGGGCACAAATATAGACATGAGCACATACAGAAAGAAATAGAAATCTATTTCAGTTTTGCTGAAAACCTGATTAAACCTGGAAGCCAGAGGAAAAAAGAGGATTCCACAAAGCTCTAATAAATATCTCCTTTTTCAGGGGTTAATCTTCCTGTGAGTTCTTGAATCCACATGTGGGTTAATTGCAAAGAGTAGGGTTCAGAGCAGTTTTCATTTCATTTTGGCACCTGCAGACAGGAATTAGCTAGCTTCCTTCTTGCCTTCTTGAATGAGTCTTAAACAGAGTCTCTTTTCCACCCCCTCTTCCCTTTCCCAAATTCAAAGTCTTGACTACTGTACAGACCGGCAAGTACTCTGACCCAGTGTAACAACTGTTCATTGTGTGACGCTTTCCTAGGCAGCCAGACATCTCTGATGTGGTCCTAATCAGTCAGACAAAGTGAAATGAGGTCAAGAGAGTGCATGCTATTGGCAGTGTCTGGAAATAACAAATAGTTCACAATGGTAGATTAAGGCCACGTCTTTCTTCCATCCGCCAGGCTTCTGATGGTTCCTAGGAATAATTAATTCTATGTACTGACTCCATTCCTTTTCTCTGGGGATTTATTTGTGCAAGCTTTCTTAAAACGAGAGTTTTTTTCCCCCAGTTAAATCAAGTTATATTTCAGCAGAGGTACACGTGCCTGAAAAATAGCTGTTAGATTCTCTTCGTATAAACATCTAATTCATTAACCACTTTGCTTTCCTGAATATTTCCTTTATGGTCTGTTCAGTTCATTTTGATGGGTTTGAAGGTATCAGCCAAGTAATTAAGATTCTGTTAATGAAAGATTCTGCTTTAAGAAGATTCATAACATAGAAGTTAGATGCATGTGTTACATTAAATTATAATTCCTTTAACCATGAATGGATGAAGAAACTGTAGTAGCTGGTTAATTAGTTGTATGTAAGCAATTACTAGATTTTCATCTGCTCTGCTTAAGAGTCTTATGCAGAAACAGTTCATATTTTACTACTTATTGCTGCCTAAGGTTGCCAAGCAATGGATCCGCATAATATGAGAAGCCACAACTGCCCCAGATCATGGCTATATAGATTATGGATGCAGATAGCCTTCTGCTATTTTTATCTCACAATCCTAAACTTCCCAGATTTTATTTGCTCTTCCATTGGTCAGCGAACCACAGTAATCTCACAATCTCAATTTCTTTTGATTTTCATGTTGACACCATTTAAAGCATTATTCCCACACTATATTAAGCTGTAATATAATTTGTTTATTTTTTATTTAAACTGATATGTAAAAGGGACCAAAGATTGTAAACAAAGGATGCATTTTGGATTGCATAAATAAGGACATCACCTTGTTACCTTGGTATTGCCCTATCGTGATTATACCACAGCTTTATCTGCTTCTTCAAATGTTTATCTTTAGCATGCAATTGTTCTTTCTCTTAGTCAAATATCCTGCCTTCCTGATGCTCTCCTCAATCATCCATGAGATTCTCCCAATCTAAATTATTTTAATATCTCTTCACAGATATTAAAGCCCTCTTCTGCCCAGCTCTTTTGTTTTTCTTTCATATTTTTGGGCTGGTTCTTTGTAACTCCTTTGCCCAATTTTCAACTTCATCCCAGCATTTGAAAAGCTGCACCACATGAAGGTCTATATTCTATGAGCAGTGAGGTATTCTGTTCCTCTAAGGCCATGAAGCCAATCTATGCTGAAGACATAATTGAATGCAAGTTGGCCTTTTTTACTATAGGAGAAGGAGCTGCTTATTCATCTTACCAAGAATTTAAAGCAAAGGCCAAACCCCAAAGAACATGTTGTGTCTTAGTTGCAATGTGTCGATGAATTCTCTATAAAGGATAGTTCAGGCTGATTCCTTTTTAAAGCTTAGATGAAAGATTCCGATACTGTTGGGGAGAAATTGGAATGAAAGCTTCCTATCCACATGGTGGAAAGAAAGCTAACACCAACCCTGTTTGTTTTTGTACCATGTTGAGTTTGTTTCAAGTCAGGTCTTCACAATCCTTATTATAACTGCAGTTATCTACATAGAATCATGTTTATATTCCTCTAGGGAACTTATTTAATCATCAGGTATCTGTCTGGAACACTTCAAGCTTCCAAATGGGCAGCATTTCTATATTAACCTGTTAATTTCTTCCTCAAAACTTCAAACAGGGCTTTGTACGTTGCTACTCTCTGCCTCATGTTGATTAGCAGAAAATAGCCAGTTAGGAGATTAAGAATCTGAGTGATCTGTCTAGATCCACGATGGCAAACCTATGGCATGCGTGCTGGCAGTGGCATGCAGAGCCACTTCTGCCAGTAAATGAGGGGTCACCTGGAAGAGCCCCACTGCACATGTATGCACGGCGCATGCCCAACAGCTGATTGTCAGGTATCTGGCGCGCATGCGTGGGGGGTGGGAGTGCACAGGAGATGCACCTGCATGCACAGAGACACACGTCATGTGGGGGTCTCACACACGCATGCGTAGGGGGCATGTGCATTGCCTTCTGGGTGCTGGCATGCAAGCATGCATGCAATTTTTGGCACAGGAGCCCAAAAAGTTTAGCCATCACTGGTCTAGAGAAACAGATCCTGAGTGCTTTTTAGAAAGAACATATACATTAAAAATCCCTTTGTTGATACGTGTAAGATTAGAAATATTCCCTGAGTGGAATACTCCCTGAATGGGCTTCTAAATATACATGAAGTGAAGATATTGAGTTGCCAGCAATTTAGACTTCCCTGAAATCTACGGGGAATTGCTGAAGATAACAGTTGGGTCAATGCTGAATCCCGTTAGAGACACTTCCAGTGTGGAAGTCAAAAGATAACTCAGTGTTACTGAAAATAGCTATGTTTAGGAATTGAAGGGATTCCAACCTGTGCCACAAATTTGCATATAAATACAGATCCTTAATGGGCTCAACTTGTAATGTGGATTGATTCTGATATTTATCACTTTATATTTTATACCTGTTTGACTCTTTCAATGTGAAAATTAGCCACTAGTCTTGGACTAAGTCTTCATTTGGGAGGAAATGACTTCATACTGTGTTTGACAGCCAGCTCAAAATAATCCACGGGTGGGATTCTACCTGTTCACATCTATTCGCTAGAACCGGTTGTTAACATTTTAAGAAGTTCAGAGAACCAGTTGTTAGAAGAAATTACTGGCCTAATCCTGTAAGGAAGGCAGGAAGGAAACATTCTGGTGTTGCTTACAGAAACTGCCTCTCCGTTATCCCTTACATTCTTGGCAGGACTAGACTTCCTGTCTCAGGAACTTCTCTGGAGTTTTTTTCCCCTCCTTTGCTGGTACTTTGCTTGTGTGGAGGGACCATTCAAAATTACAATGGCACTGAAAAAAGTGACTTATGACCATTTTTCACACTTACGACTGTTGCAGCATCCCCACAGTCATGAGAGGCCAGGGGAGGAGATGCGTGACTCGATGTGAGTGATATTGAGTTGGCCACACCCAGCCAATAACATGACCACCAAGCCATGCCCACCACCTAAGCCACGCCCACATAACCAGTTGTTAAAAATTTTGAATCCCACCTCTGGTTGAATCGCTATTGTTGATTGATCTCCAGAACTGATCATGAAGCCAAGCACAAGAGCAACTGAAAAAGTATTGCAAGACACCCCCCCCAAAAAAAAGTGGTTTCCTTTAGGATTTTAGAAATGGTAGGAACAAGGTCTGCTAATCTTCACTGCCCTGGAAAATCAGCTGCTTGCAGTATTGTAAGCATAGCTAATTACCCATTGCTCAGTAAATGGTTGTTTGTATTCTCAACCAAGATGGCATTTTTGATAGGATTATCTCAGAAGGTTAACCCAACAAGGTAGCGTTTGTCTTCCTGAATCCTTCACAAATCCACTCAGGAAATGAAGTGCATTGACTCTAAAACCCACAACTTAGTAACCCATTATTGAGGCTCTCTTTGTTCTCTGTTCATTGTTCATGTTGGGTTTTCCTTTCCAAAAATCACGATCACACTTTTATGCCCTCAGTTTTCATCATGGAATATAGGAAGCTGACTTACATAAGGTTGGGTAATAGGCATAAATTGTCTGGTATCTTTCCATCAGCCATAGCTAACAACAATTACACAAAAGATGCCCATCCAATAAATCAGGAGAGAAGACTTAAGGTCACAACACCAAGGAAATGTCATTACAGTGATCCTGCAATCAAGCCTTCTTTGTGATGGCTTTCTACCCTTGGAAAAGCCTATTTAAATGTTTAAATCATCACCTCATTAAGGTTTGAAATAGACATTATGCAGATTAGGGAATCTTCTTCTGAATTGTAAGAATCCTTGAGCAGAGCATACCTGATCTTTTTTTCTGAAGATGTTAAGAATTGATCATTGGACCATTGGGTAGAAGCTTTGAGTCAAGAGCCTTGAATGGGCCTTTTCAGCTCTGATTTTATTCACTTCTTACTTTCACCTTCTAAACCAGGGTTGTCAAACTCAAGGCCCGGGGGGCTGGATCCGACCCATGGGGTGCTTAGATCTGGCCCATGGGTGCCCTGGAAACAGCAAAGGACCGGCCCACGATGCCTCTGCCAGTGAAAATGGAGGCCACAAGGGCCTCCCTCCAAGCTCCATCTTCACTGGCAGAGGGTTGCAGGAGGCCGTCACAGTCAAAAATGGAGCTCGGGAGCCCATTTTCATTGGCAGAGCACTTGGGCCACCACAGGCATCCCCTGACACAAATTATATCATGCTGGCCATGCCCAGCCTGGCCACACCACGCCCACCGAAGTCAAATGCAACCCTGATATGGCCCTCAATGAAATCAAGTTTGACATCCCTGTTCTAAACTCTACTGGGGTATTTTCATTGCCAAACTTTAAAAGAGTATTAAAGCAATATCCAGGGTTCCTTTTTTCTTTACATCAAAAGCATAAATTTATCTTGAACCTCTGAAATGAGGTTCCTATGTTCATTTATGCTTTTTTTTTTTTAACAGAAAGCAAAAAATGGCTCCTATATTTATGTAAATCAGATATAATTACTTAAGGTGCTAAAGCTGTATGAGTGCTTGAAATTTTTAGCATGCTTCACAAAGAATATTTTTATGCTTTAGAAATATTGTAACACCTGCTTTGAGGATCCTAAGCATTGAGGTTGATGATAAGGATGATTACGGAGGATGATTAAGAGCCTGTGGTTAGAATGCAGCATTGCAGGCTCATTCCACATTCCTATTGCCAGGAGTTTGATCCTGACCGGCTCAAGGTTGACTCTGCCTTCCATCCTTCCGAGGTTGGTTGAAATGAGATTGTTGAGGGCAATATGCTGACTTAGGGCTGTAAAGCACTGTGAAGTGGTATATAAGTCTAAATGCTGTTGCTATTACATGCCATCAAGTCATTGTTGACTCTTTAGTAGCAATATTATTTAGACTTATATACCACTTTACAGAGCCCTATCTAAGCGGTTTACAGAGTCAGCATATTTCCCCCAACATTTTGGATCCTCATTTGACCCACCTTGGAAGGATGGAAGGCTGAGTCAACCTTGAGCCTGGTGAGATTTGAACTGCCAAATTGCAGGCAGCTGGCAGTCAGCAGAAGTTGCTTGCAGTACTGCACTCTAACCACTGCACCACCATGGCTCAGGTAACTACATAGTGGTAGTCACCACATACAGTAGGTGGTTTTTCTCTATGATGACCTACCACTATCTGATCTTTCAGCTCTTCTAACAGTGCACTCATCACTACTGCTGGAAACTATAAAACTTTGACTTCTATTGTCTGTGCTGATTAACAATTGACAATACAGGTAGTTCTCGACTTACAACAGTTCATTTAGTGACTGTTCGAAGTCATAACAGCACTGAAAAAAGTGACATGACCATTTTTCACACTTATGACTGGTGAATCATCTCTGTTGTTGCATAATCTAAAGTCAGATGCTTGGTAAATGACTCATATTTATGACAGTTGCAGTATTCCTGGCAATCACCTGATCCCTTTATAGGACTTTCTGATAGGCAAAGTCGATGGGGAAACCATGTTCACTTCCTAACTTAATAACTGTAGCAATTCATTTAACAACTATGACAAGAAAAGTGGGACAAAGCTAAACTTAACAAATGTTTCACTTAGTGTTCTGACCCACGCCCTTTTCCAACAAATCAAACACAATCCAACAGGAACAGAAACCTTGTAATGTTTTTACAAAATAATTAGTTGTGATAAGCACAAGCCTTGCCAAACTGTGCGAGACTTGCCAAAAGATAACACACAAGAAATAATTTGCAATACAAGAATCTTCAAATACAAACTCAGGATACTGGAATGTCCATGATGCTGGAGTTTCAAAACAACTTTGCCTTCTGCAAAGTACATTCGTTTCACAGCTGGCTTTTCTTGAAGGAGGAGCCATTACCTTGCAGCCTTACTCCCGAGTCACCCATGCTGCTGCAGCTGTTCTTTCCTAAGAGCAGCCTTGTGCGCATGCACACTTGGCCCAGGCTCCTCGGGAACCTCCTCATCGCTGCTGCCAGCCCCCGCAATCTGAAGGCAGCAGTCCACTCCCTAATGGTCCTGGCCCCTCATCTGAGTCCTCGCTCTCCTCAGCCATCTGCACTGGCTGCCGGCTAACCACAACACTTAGCCGCATAAATTTTTGGCTCATTTGCGGTTGTAAGACAAGAACTACCTCTATTTCCAGATGTTAAATTATGATGATACAAGTTTTATAAGTTAGCTCTTCAAGAAAACAGATCTTCTAGGTCCAGATACTGTTAACATTTAAATGTAAACAAGTTTACATGGTTTCCCCCACCCCCCTTTTTGAAAGAGTGTTTCAGTTTCTCATAAATTGCACTGATCTGTGAAAGCAAAAGCAGACTGTCCAGTGAAGGTTACATTATTAATTTGCTTTGTGTGACAAATTGCTTTAGGTCATACTGTGGCATTGCATACAGGATCTTTCCTTATTGGATAACGAATCATTGACTTAGCATGCACTTAGAATGGATTGACTCTGTATTTTCTTTTAAGCATCATCATTATTAAACTTGGTTACTTACATGACATGATTTCTCCACGATGACTGCAGCTATGGGGCCTGAGAAGATAAGTCTATGACAAAGGATTTGGTGATGGTCAATATCTATAAATTTCTTTTATTTAATTTCAGGTTGCAGTAGAACTCTATGAAATGGATACTTTAGTGGGCAGTATTTGTAAGAAAGGTGACACATCCCCACTGCATTGAACTAATTTATTAAGGGTTCTATCTGTTACACTGAATCTGAAGGCCAATTAATATATACTGGTTGGTATTTTAAGCTGTAGTCAGCAAGTGAGGTGGGAGCTGACAATATTCTTATAATGAAAGAGGAGCCGAAGTCCTGCTTAAGCATCTTATTCCTCAGAGCAGCCACCTAAATGTGACCCTAAATCTTCCCCACTACCCTCTTTTTTTTTTTGCTATAGCTCAAAAACCTGTGAAGTTTATATAGCCATTATAACTGACAACCATTGGTAGTTCTATCCTCCATTAATCTGTTTTTCCCCATCCACCATATCCTATCACAATGGATTTTGTAATGCAAAGGTGAATTCTTTTTTACTTTACCTTCAGTCAACCAGATCAATTCCATGACTTGCTCTGTGTCTCTTTTTTAGTTCCTGTACCATATGCAAGATTTATAAAACTCTAGCCAAATCTTAGTTGCTCTTCATCCTTTAAGGTTTTTTTGGTGTTGGTTTACTCCAATTTTTAATTCAGCATTTTTTATCATTTTAGTTACTTGCCCCTGGGTGATTTCTTTATTTTTTTTCTTTTTCTTCACAAGAAGATGACTAAAATGCTGTACTGTACCCCTCAGTTGCTTATATCTTCCAAATTTCAGGTTTTGCTCTACTGCTTCCTGACCCAACATTCAAAGGATTTCTAGTTATAAATCTGCAGCTCATGAATCAACTTTACTTAGCATTATGCAAAGGGCATGAGTAATTTCTTTGTTCTCTTCATTTCCCCCTCCCGTCAGCTTTGCAATTGGTATCTATAGAGGGCCAAAGGTATAGCTTTATGGAAAGCATGAGTCATCCATTGGTCTGTTTGTCAACCAGTTATCTTTCAGTCATTCTGCAGAGCTACTACTAGCTAAGAATGAATCATAAATGGCTAAGTGCACAAACAGACAGAGACAAGTTTCTCATCTGCAGAAACTTTTCAAATCTATTTTTGGTGGCGGGAAGAGGTGGGTGGATGAAGGGTGATGGAACTGGTGCCATTTACCATGGTGAATAAACCAGTTGGGTAATGCTCACCGTTATACAAACATATCTTTCTGGGTGTTGCTCAATGCTTTTCTGTCCATTAATCTTTAATCTGTCTTAAAATAGTCTAACTCTCTTTGATGTAAGGTAGCTGAACCTTTTAAGTTTGGCATGCTCATGGTGATGTTGACTGATTGAAAAAGAGTTTTCTGTTCCAATTCGGAAATACTTGTTGGCTGTTAGGAGTCACTTGTGTGTAAAGATCTGTCATTTTCCAAGCAGTAATGTGTATATCTATGCTGGAACCCAAAGACTGATGCAGCCCATCATGCATCTTACCCAAACATCCTGAATATGCTGTGTCCATAGCCACCATAAACTGGAGGCATGAGAAGAGAATTAGCTGTGAGGATCCGTGCATAGATTAGCCTTCTCCTTGCACTCTGAATGTGGCTATTTATTTCCTCTTATTAAACAACAGAGACTTGAACTGGGTGAAATGAAACTGATTTAAAATAAAGCACTTCCTCTGTTGAAGAATGTCTAGAAATAGATAGATAGATAGATAGATAGATAGATAGATAGATAGATAGATAGATAGATAGATAGCCATTTTGAATTAGAAGACTCTTTTAAATAGCTAAGTGAATCCCAGATTAAGTGTCGAGGGACTTTGTCACTCACAGACATTATGTTGCCAATTTCTACAGTGGAAGCATAGAAATTAAAATGTATAGTCATTATGATAGCCATAGCATTATATACTTCCCCTTAATGCTTTGCAGCCCTCTCTGGGCAATTTACAATGTAGAAGCATTAGTTCCATATTGTCCCCAACAATCTTGGTTTTCAAAAGGCATGACCATAACACTTCCTTTCTATTCACCTCACAGAGATCGTCTCTTTCAAATGTGTGCATACATTTTGCAACAATGCTAAAAACGCAGGCTGGTCCCTTGCATTAAAAGACGGACTATTATGAAAACCCTATTTATGATAAAAAGGACAGAAGGATGCAGGAAGGCAGTAGAGAAGGTTGCTCTGCTTTGCAAAGCATATTTGCTTTGTTTTCCAAAGGCTTTTGAAGTATGTTTATGTCATTATTGCTTTAGGCAGGTCAGGATGTCTATGTTTTTCCTGACTAGGAATTTTTACTGAAGTCTCCTACAAAACGCATAATCTATAAACAGAATTCATATTTGAATATTTCTGAAAGAGAGAGCGAGAGAGATAATGTTCTTTTGATTAAATTATTGCCATTATTGTTCACTTACGACTGAAAAGAAAGGCTTTTTGGGGGGAGCAAGTGAAAATTGATTCCTTTGAGGGGTGTGTGTATGTGTGTGTGTATATATATTTGAGTTTCACTGAAATATGCTTCAAACATATTTTTCTATATTGGGTTTTAAGATGGTTGCTTAACTTCGGAAAAAGTGAAGAGGAAGTCTGCAAAGTATTGCATCTTTGAAAAGCACCTTTAGGATAAACCATGACCTGGATGACTGAGAATCTCCATAAACATGTTGCATCTCTGAAAAATCCATATGAAACTTAAGATTAGGTTAGAATGTACCATAAAATACTAAATTTTAATTTTACCCTATTTATGTCCCAATCAATATTTGGTGCTGAAATTTAATTTCTTCATAACAAAAGGTTTCTGTTAGGAAATAACAGAATAATAACTTCTTCCATTTTTTGTTGAGACTTTTATGGCTGTACAGGTAATCCTTGATTAGAACTGCTTAAGTGACTGTTCAAAGTTACAATGGCACTGAAAAAAGTGATTTATTATCATTTTTCTCACTTACGAAGATTGTCATAATGAGTTTCTTTAATATGCTGTGCCTTATTTTGACCCAGGCACGTTACTCAACAAAATAAAAGTAGTTTTTGACTCATTTAATGACTATTCAAAATTCCAACAGCATGAAAAAAATGACTTATGCCCATTTTTCACACTTATGACCGTTGCAGCATCCCTATGGTCACACAATCAAACACTTGGCAGCTGATATGTATTTATGATACTTGCAGCGTCTCGGGTCGTGTAATCTCCTTTTGCAACCTTCAGACAAGCAAAGGCAATGAGTAAGTCAGACCATGTTACTCACTTAATAACTGCAGTGATTCACTTAAGAAATGTGGTAAGGAAAATCATAAAATGTGGCAAAACTCCCTTAACAAATTTCTCACTTAAGAACATGAATTTTGGGCTCAATTGTGGTCATAAGTTGAGGACTACCTCTATTAGTATATTTCACTTGGGCAGCCAGATGCTTTTTCTCAGTTTTCCATTAAAATATCATCTGAAGAACATCGATGTCCAGCGAAAATGCCATATTATTTTATCAAGATTGAGGGCTTTTTATAGCTTAGAAATCAGGATACCTTATAGTGTTTGTAATGAAACACTTTCTTATCCAGTTCACAACAGTTACGGGAAAATAAGTCTTCCTGTTTTAGAATAAATAAAATGGTAAATCATTTGAGGCAAGCGAAGGCCCCAACTTCTTCTAATATTTCCAATAAAACTTGTACCTTCCTGGTTTTATTGGTCTGGCCCTCCAGAACAGCTCCAGTTTCTCATATGATCCCTTGGAAAAATGAATTGCCCATCCCTATCCCAGAACTGGTTCTGAGTTTCTCATTCTGCTTCATCTGTCTGGGCATTATGCATCCTGGTTAATATTCCCTTTTTAAAAAATTGCAAACCCTCTCAGTAGCTCACAAGCCCAAAGAGGATCATGGCTCATA
Organism: Laticauda laticaudata; assembly: GCA_004320025.1. NCBI lineage: Eukaryota > Metazoa > Chordata > Lepidosauria > Squamata > Elapidae > Laticauda > Laticauda laticaudata. Next base: position 11,797 of record BHFT01024319.1, on the reverse strand, counting down.
ATTTCTTGCCTTGTAGGGTTGTCTGGAAAAAAAAGTGTTGCTTGAGAGAGTGCAGTCTGATTTCCACTTATAATATTCCAGTGAAGAGGGACAGGAGGATACATGCATACAAAAATAAATCAAGCATTGCTATTAAGTAGACTATAAGTGTAAAATTAAAGGGATTTTTTTTCCTCTCCAAAGCAATTTCCATGGAATCCTTAGGCAGTCTGCCATGCAGCTGTGTTAACAAGGCTACATCTGCTTAACTTTTTAGTTAACACATGGATGCTCTGTGTCACCAGATTTGGTTTTTAACCAAATAAAGAAGTAATCTAACGTGAGGTAAACAATTAGATCTTGGATATCTTGGGCTGCTGCAGATTCTGTAGAAGTCAGCTTTGTAGTAAAATCCATTGGGATATGCTTTCAACAAAACATGTGGAAAGCAAGGGTTACTCAATTACCAATCAGCAAAACACAGTATTAAAATAGCTGGAAATTAATTAAGTGGCTGTTTAATTATTCAAACTTAAAAATGTCTGCAGCCACCATTTAGTAGTTACTACAGGCATGCAGTCATACAAATGTTCCCCCTCCCCCAAATGGAGATATACCTTTGACATTAACTTTAAGCTAGCTTTAGTCTTTTAATTTGGACAGATCTATTAGTTTATATCAATAATTCAGTTATGGCTTCACTTTTTGTACTTATAATCCTATATATTCTTTCTTCATTTCCTAGGTTTGGTCTAATACAAACATTTTTGCACTTTTTTCTAATTAGTCATTCTTCTCCCAAAGAGACACTACTGTTTGGTTAGGAAAGGAGCATGTTTATTTTCTTAATTTCCTTTAATTATTTTTCAAACCTATTTCAAGGCCAGTTAGTATTCCACTACAAAAAATGTTACATATTTTTCATTTTGTATTATTTCTTTTGATAACAATCTAAATCTGTTTTAAATAAAATACTGATATCACATCTAACCTCTTTTGTGTTCTGGTGGTTTTTCATGACTTGAGTTTCACCTACTTTGTCTCATAGGGGTTTATACTGTATTTAGGCCTCCCCTGAAGCTGTCCAAGATCTCTGTGGAGTGGGGTGATTGACTTTTCAATTCTTTCTTGACTTATTCAAAAGGCTTCACATTTTCAAACAGGCTTTTAATTGTTGCTTTCATCTGTAAACCTCATAGTCAAAAAGTTCAACAAATAGGCAGTGTTTAGACTTATTTCCTTACTCCCCACCAAGTTCCATCACAATTGTCTCATTTTCATTTCCTAAGAGTTCAGCAGCAGATTGACCATCATACAGATATTTCAAAATTCATATTGTATTTCTATTAATGTACTGACAGATCAGTGTTTTCAGCCTTAGCAATTGTAAGATATTTGGAAGCTGGTGGATTCTGGGAATTGTAGTCCACTCATCTTAAAATTGCTAAGGTTGAGAAACACAAACAACATAATTATCTTCCACCATAAACCTGTGCTCTTAACACACATAGAATTTGGATAAAGAGATGGTGAAGGTACTCATCTTTGTCCTTAATTCAGTTTGCAACTGAATCTGTGTGAGTAACTGTTGCCATTGCAAAGTTTAAACAAATTGTTTCTCCTTCCAGGAACAGGTCACCAAAGGCAAGGAATGGTAATACACTTGTTGGCATTGATCTCAGTGATCTGTTTTTCAATTTTCTTCCCTTCCCTGTGATAAATGGTCTGAGATGTTGAATTTAAATAAAGGTTTATCAGATGAGTGCAGGCTAATGTTAACATGGTGACTAGTGGAAAGTTCAGGTGCTGTGACCTCCAAGACAGCTCTGTATGCTGAAATCTTATTTACACTTTGTCCTCAAATTGTTGATGCAAACTAGGCTGACTTGAAGATGGCAATTTTCCAAGAGAGGAAATTAAAAAATAAAATAAAATCAACATTTCTGGAGGCCAGGGTTGTCATTCACTGAACACCCATGCACCATTTGTCCAAGAAACAGAGTGGTTGTATTTTTATATTGTATTGTTCAAAGTGGTCCATTTCTGGAGGCTTTCTCTCTGATGCAGTTTGTTTCTACAAGCTGCATATTTTGTATCATGGGGTGGGCAAATCTTGCTTTATCCAGGATAGTGTTTTTCTAGAGCAGGATTTCTTCAACCTTTTTCTCTCAGGACTCCCTCCTCCTTTAAAACTTATGGAGAACCTCAACAGGGCTTTTGTTTATGTGGCTTATATTTATTTATATTTCCTACATTAAAAATGGAGGCTCGGGGAGGGCAAAAAACAGGCCTCCCAGAGGCTCTGGAAGGCCTCCAGAGAACCCCTGGAGCCCCGGGAGGGCAAAACAGGCCCCCTGGAAGTTCCAGGAAGCCGGAAATGGGCCCAGTTCCAGCCTCCAGAGGGCCTCTGGAGCCTGGGAAGCCCCCTGTGGCCCATTTTCATCCCCATGGTTGTGCTGAGAGGCCTACGAGGTGGGAAATGGGGCATGGGGTGGCTCAGCTAAGACCCCCCCCCCCGCAGCCTGTTTTNCCCCCCCCCCCGCAGCCTGTTTTTGCTTCCAGGGTGGTGCAGGAGATTGACATGGCCGCACCCACCCAGCAGCCATGCAGAAAAGTGGTTGTTAAATTATTTGAAGCCCATCCCTGATTAGCACTGATGATATAACCTAGTGAGGGTAATGAAACATCTGTAAGAAGTCAAGCAAGCTCAGAGAGCACCAAGGATCTCTCGAAGTATTCAGTTGGTGGCTTCTTTATGGCTATCTGAAAAGTAGAGAATCTATTTTGTGTTCTAATTTTGAAAAACCTTCTGAAACAACCAAGGGGACGAGTGACACCTCTCCCTTTCCTCCGCAGGTCTGCACAGAAGGGAGCAAGAGCATCTAGTAGAAGAGTTGCCTCTTTTTGTGGTGGTTCGGAAGTGTTAGTCCCTAGCTTATGTAAGATTTGCCACCTTTTTGCAAAAGAATGAAGTAATAAACTTGCCACACAGATAATAAAGCATCAGCAGTGTCCAAAGGTCTTCCTGCTTTCATCAGATTGAGAAAAGAAGGGATGTGCTACAAAGTCTACCCCTTTAGGACATATGTGCAATGGCACAAAGCACGCTGAAAAGGAAGTAGGGCGTGTGCCACAAAGTTGTGACGCTACTGTCACTGGCTTAACCCTGCTGCAAATGTTGTTGCAAAGTGACAAATGCTTCTGAAATTGACCTCTGCTTTTTGGCCCTTATGGAGCTATTTCAGAAGGATATGCAGAACTGTTGGATGAATTGCTATTTGTGCTGTGCAGTTCTGTATATGCTCAGTCACATGAATCCAGCTCAATTCAAAAAGACCAATGCCCAATTGAGAGGGAATAAGGATACTTAGTATGGAGATTAGATAATCCTCGCTTAGCGACCACCATTGAGACTGCCATCTGTGTTGCTAAGGAGAAAATCATGTGACTGCATCAGGTATACAGCATCTCTTCCCATTCAGTTGTTATGTAAATCACCGCAGTCATTAAATGAGGCATGCCTTGCAATTTTCCTTCTGCACTTCGTATTAACCCTGCTTCTTGGAAGCCAATTGAAGGATGCAGATGATGATCACAGTCATGGGATATAGCAATAGCAATAGCACTTATATACCGCTTTATAGTGCTTTACAGCCCTCTCTAAGTGGTTTACAGAGTCAGCCTATTGCCCCCAACAATTTAGGTCCTCATTTTACCCACCTCGGAAGAATGGAAGGCTGAGTCAACCTGGAGCCTGGTGGGATCTGAACTGCCAAATTGTAGGCAACTGGCTGCAGCAGAAGTAGTTTGCAGTACTGCACTCTAACCACTGCGCCACAGAGGCTCCTATGATGGTATGATGGTTGTAAATGCGAGGACTGTTCCCAAAACCGGGGTTTTTTTTTTATACTGTCATAACTTTGTTAGTAAACAACCATTACAGGTAAACCATAAACAAGGATTACCTGTAATGTTTAAAAGCACCAGGCTAGACAATGGGAGATTGTGAGTTCTAGTCCTGCCTTGGCAGCCAGCTAGAAAACTTAACTTTGTTTTAGTTTCCTTGCTGAACGACATATTTTATTGAATTGCAATCTGTTTTCGACAAGCCTTGAGAAAAGACCCACATTTGTTCACAAGTAGATAAGAATCCCCAAAGAGCTATATATTCTTGTAAGTAAGAAAATAATGAGGTTTTTTTTTATATGCCGTGCAGAGGTGGTATTCAGCAGGTTCTGACCAGTTCTGGAGAACCAGTAGTGGAAATTTTGAGCAGTTCAGAGAACTGCAAATACCACCTCTGACTGGCCCCGTCCCCATCTGTTCTCTGCCTCCCAAGTCCCAGCTGATCGGCTGGGTCTTCTTTTATTGCTCTGCATAGGAGAACAGAGCTGGAAAGCAGGTTAGTGGGGTGGGGAGGGAATGGGGATTTTGCAGTATCCTTCCCCTGCCACACCCACCAAGCCACGCCCACAGAATCAGTGGTAAAATTTTTGAATCCCACCACTGATGCTGTGCCTTATTTTGACCCAGGCACATTATTTAACAAAATAGAAGTAGTCCTTGACTTACAACTTTTGTTTAATGGCTGTTCAAAATTAGAACAGCGCTGGAAAAAAAAGTGACTTAGGACCATTTTTCACACTTATGACCGTTGCAGCGTCACACAATCAAAATTTGGGCGCTTGGCAACTGATTATGGGATTGATGATGGTTGCCGTGTCACGGAGGTCATGTGACCCCCTTTTGTTGAGCAAAGTCAATGAAGAAGCCAGATTCACTTAACAACCATGTCACTTACTTAACCCCTGCAAGGTTTCACTTAACAACTATGGCAAGAAAGGTCATAAAATGGGGCAAAGCTCATTTAAACAACTGTCTTTTTTTAGCAATGCAAATTCGGGGTTCAAAAGCGATCGTAAGTTGAGGCCTACCTATATTTTGAAGTCGTGATTCTTAAGGTGCACTTACTTTTGAGACACTCACAATCAAGGAATAATAGATGACAAGGAACATTTTTATTTGAACCAGGGGTGGGCTGCTGAGGGTTCTCAGGGGCTCAGGAGAGCCTCTAGCTAAGATTCTGTGCAGTTGAGGGGAATTCCCAAATCCCACTCCTGGCAGGCCCTGCCCACCCCACTGCTTCCAAGAGTCCCCACGCGGCCTGTTTGGATGCAGGTAAGTGCAGGGCAAATGTGGAGGCTCGGGGAGGGTGAAAAATGGGCCTCCCGGAAGTTCAGGAAGGCCGGAAATGGGCCCGTTTCCAGCTTCCAGAGAGCCTCGGAGCTTGGGGAAGCCATTCACTCTCCCGGAGGCTCGAGGAAAGCCTCCGGAGCCAGAGAGGGCAAAAAACTTCCTCTCCCACCATGGTGCAGGAGGCCGACTAGGCCATGCCCATCATGGCCACGCCCACCCAGCACCGGGCAGGGAACCTTTGCTAAAATTGTTGAAGCCCAACCCTGATTATTAACCCAATAGTTTTGTGGCTCTGTCTGTACCTGGCACTCATCATTTGGGAGGGAACCTACTCCTAGTTTATTTGACAATTTAATTCTGGAATTTATTTTTTTTATGTGAAGAGAAAGAATTTTCCCTTGACGAATTCCAAATAGTCTAAGATAGTTGAAAAACAATCAGTATTATCTCACAAGAAGAAAAGTACAATTCGCATGTCAGAGGCAAAAACTTTGTCAAAATAGCACTGCTCAATAGTGTGGGAGACCTTAATACCAACTTATAGCAAGGACATTTCTTAGTGTGATATACTGCTAATATTTGCAGACACATGCTGGAGATTTAGAACATTTGGATATTTATAACCCTGCCAGGAGATGCAATTTCAGTTTTGGATTTTATGATGAAAGAATATATGTGTGTGTGTGTGTGTGTGTGTGTGTGTGTGTGTGTGTGTGTTTGGTATTATATATATATATATATATATATATATATATATATATATATATATATATATATATATATATATATATAGTGTGTGTGTGTGTGTTGTGTATGTATGCATGTATGTATGTATGTATATATATATATATATGCTGTTCAGCTTTCCTTCAGGTATTATCCCACGTCATTGTAGTGCTTTCAAAGTTGTAGCACGTTTCAGCAGAATCTCATCTGCCATCAATCAGGCCTTCTGTATGGATGTGGGTCTCACAGCCTTTGGTTTCAAATTCGAGGCTGGCCTATTCTGATTGGCTGGGAGTTTTGTCGTGGTTTCACTGGACTGGAGTTTGATTGATTGGTGTTTCTGGTTTCTTCTGTCTGTTTTGTGGCTTTGATTGGCTGGCAACACTCTGTTCCTGTGTTGGAGGTTTCAGTGCAGCTTGGCTTCATGTGAAAGGACGGCTGGCTATCCATTAGGAGCCAGGTTTCACCTGGGTGCCTGGTGGGGGGTGTTCGAGTTGGAGGCATCAGAGGGAGTCTGTCTGTGCTCAGGTGTTTGCATGGTTTTGGTGTGGAGATCTTTCTATTTGAGAGTGCAGGCTTCCAAATGATTGACAGTCTGCTGGAATCATCTCTTCTATTCAATGCTTTTCAGGTCTTTTTTCAACAAACAAATATATATATCCTCAGAAACAAAAATTATATATATATATATAATATATATATATATATATATATATATATATATATATATATATATATATATATGTTTTTTTTAAGTTTTTGTGGGTACTTACATGTGTGCTGTTCAGCTTCCTTCGGGTATTATCCCACGTCATTGTAGTGCTTTTAAAGTTGTAGCAATGCTTCAGCAGAATCTCATCTGCCATCATCAGGCTTCTGTATTGAGTTTGTACAACTTTAAAAGCACTACAATGACGTGGGATAATACCTGAAGGAAGCTGAACAGCATTATATATATAATATATATATTATTTGTGCTGTTTAGCTTCCTTCGGTATTATCCCACGTCATTGTAGTTCTGTTTAAGTTCTGTAGCTCATTGTTTCTGTTAAAGTTGTAGCAACGTTTCAGCAGAATCTCATCTGCCATCCTCAAGGCTTCTGTATGGAATGTTTCTGTTTTAATGTTGTGTTTTTGGCCAAGCACGAGAACAAGAGAATGGCAAAGCCTCCTCCCCATATATAAAAAGGCACTACAGACAAAATCAGCAAGATCCTCCAAAAACACAACATTAAACAGCATTCTGCACAAACAGAAAAATATCACCATCCTAAGAAACCCAAAAGACAAAATCGAGTTAGAAAACCAAGGAGTATACGAAATCCTTGCACTGCCTGCCCCACTACATACATAGGACAAAAACTAACAGAAGAATTAGATTGCACGCATGAAGAACACAAAACTCAATCAGACAAGAAGAACTGACTCTTCCCTGGTCAACACCTCAAAGCCACAGGACATGAATTGACTTTAAAAATACCAGACCATCGCAAACCGAACACTTCAACAACAGAATAATCAGAGAAGCCAAGAGATAGAAAAACGCCCACACAGCATGAATAAACGAGATGATACCTCCCGCCTACCAACCATTTGGAAACCTGCCCTCATTAATAAACGAGTACCTAACATGAAGAATGACACCAGACCCACACCCACAAGTGCCACACAAGATGCTACCACCACACTTCCACGCAGAAAAAAGACTCACACCACACAGAAGAGGAGAGCACGACCACGAACCAGAAGCCATACTGCAGCTGCACCACTACCACTTCAAAACCCCTCTGACCATACAAGAAGAAACTGACACCCACCATGAAGATGTGGCACGACCACGAACACGAAGTCAAACAACAAGATCACAGCTCACCAGCTCAAATCCCCAGCAACTAAGACTAACCTGAGCAGCAGCAGGCCCCACCTAAGCAGAACACCCCCAGCAATCAGAACAAAGCACCCCAATCAACACACCAACCCCACCAATCAAGTCACCCCCCACAGCGTTAAAAGGAAGAAGCAGCTGCAAGCTCAACATTACTCTGAGAAGCACAGAGCTGACAGAAACAAGTCCTGAAGATGATTGAATGAGACTTCATCGAAACGTTGCCTAGATACTTCCAATTTCTACAGGGAGAGAAAACCCGAATAACCAGAGATACAATACAAATCACTCGCGAAACCTCAGAAAGACAAAAATAACTAATATAATAATATGATATTATATATATTATATATATATTATATATATATAGTATATATATATATATATATATAATATATATATTGTTTTTTTAAAGTAAGCTGTCACGAATGAGGCAAGTTCACTTAACAAATGTCTCACTTAACCATAAAAATTTGGGCTCAATTGTAGTTGTAGGTCGGGACTACCTGTAAATTTTTTTCACTCACCTGCCATCGCTGGGATTACTGTCGCGCAAAATTTGGAGCTAGATTGACTGAAGCGAGTTCATAATCTCCATGCCTCTTTGAGGGTGCCAGATTGGAGAAGCAATTTCCCATGAGAGAGACACTTTGTGATGACCAGGGTGGGAATACAAAAGAACACAGGAACAAAAACAGGTGAAGTCCCTTTGATATCTTCAACTTGCTTCAAAATATCATTGACTGGAGACAAAAAATTTCCCTACAAAACAGTGGCTTAAAAGGAAAAAATGCCTAGTTCAAACTAAAAATACCTATAAATTATAAATAGAAAAAAACAACATAAACCACACTGAAGCAATTAAGGAAACCAGGCAAGATAAGGGTTTGAAGATGTCCACAGATATCAGAATGCACACTGGGAAGGACACCAAACTCAGATAAGCACATAGACTAGAGATATTTTCACGCTTTGTTTCCAGCACTGGCCCATGCGCAGTCTGACCTTTTAAATAGTCCTCACAGCTACAGCCCATGAAGGAGATTAAGGCCCTTTCCTCCCCCGTAGACCATGCCATTCACATTTCTCCCTTATCCTCTCCTCCCTGCATGCCCTAGGATGAAGAGGAGATGGGCCTGGGTCTTCCTCTGACTGCCCAGCTGGCCTGTGCCCTTCCCCAGCCTCCTCCACAACCTCTGGAGCCACACTTCCACTCCCTGTTGGCTGTTCCTCCTCTCTCTCAGAATCAGGCTCCACCAGGGGCATGACACACATATGTGGGGCTACAAATCCATTTTTTACAGCTCCTGAAACCCTGCTAATTTGCATTCCAAAGCATAAGTGACTTCTGGCAGTTCTTCAGAGTTGCCACATGTGAAGTTTCTGAGATGGAAAGAATGGGTATGCTGACAGACAAGTTTGCTTGTGGTGGTTTGTTTTCATTCAGATGTCTTCAGGCATTGCATATCTCTCCACCTTCTCTCAGGTAAAGTAATTCAGCTGAGAATTTCAGAAATGTCTAGGCTCTGGTACGGTTTCCTGCAAAAGGCTATGCTGCTATTATGAAAAGCCTCATAAAAAGGGTTGAAATTCTTTTTCATGTTTTTCATACCATGAGCCTGTTCTACTTTTTAGAAAAGCTGAGAAGAGCTTGAAATCTATCATAGATGAAAAGTGTTCTTCACATTTATACAGAGGGTTTCAAGTGTTCAAAGTCTTGGATTTAGTATATTGCACACACATACTTGAAATTTGGAATTTTCTTTCATAAGTAGTTGAGGCTCAAGATGCTGCCTTGTTTAACTTGGTGTCAAGAAAAGAGTGGCTCCTTTAATGAACAATAGAAGGATCCAAAGTCTACGTGCTGAATCATTTCCAGAGTCTATGTGGCCCTCTTATTGCATGAACCTGGACTTGCTTGTCCTCCATTTTATGTGGTACTAATCATTTTATAGCAGGAAGTATCTTCCAAAGAGCTCCATCTCCAATGAGAGACTTGGTTACTTCATTATTGGATTGTTGCAATGTGTTGAACTTGGAATTACCCTTGAAAGCCATCCAGAAGCTGCAATTGGTCCAGACTCTGGCAGCATGTGCAGCTCTGGGTGCTCCTCAAAAGCTATGCCATGTTCCTTGAGCTGCACCATTTTTCACTTTCTTTCCAAGTGCAATTCAAGATGTTGGCTATAATCTTTAAAGCCCTACATGGCATAGGACCAGGTTATTTCTGGGACTACCTCTCCTCAAGAGTATTTGTTTGTCCTACTAGATAGTGTGCGCGCTCTAGGTCTCCTTCCTTAAATATTGCCATCTGATGGGACTTTGGAAGTGGGGCTTCTCTGTAGCTATCCCAGTCCTTTGAAATAGATTCCCATAAGCTTTGTTTCTACCACCACCTTTTTTGGAAGATTTTTGGGAACTCCTCCAAATATTGGACTAGGAATAGATGGGATGAATCAAGGGGTTGACATATAGGTGGGAAGGTATGATGAATTTTATGGTGTTTTTTTACTGGTTGTTTTGAGCAGCCTAGGATTACTGTGTGAGATAGGTGGCCATATCAGTTCTTTTAAATGACTACTTCTGGACAGAGTTACTGCATTACTGCAAATAATTGCTCCTTTATTCTCTGTTTGCTTATGGTGTCCAGGGTAGACAATGGGAAAGATACACTTTTATTTTAGATGAAATGGTAAAGAAAAAGAAAGGTTATTCAGCATAATAAAACAAGGACAAACTTCTGAGAATATTAACAAGTTGGATAAAGACAGACCTTTTCTCCCTGTTATTCACAAACCCTTTGTGGAACTTGGCAGTTCCAGGTTACTTTTGTAGTTGGTTGAAGAGTAGCAAGAGATACTTTCAGATGTAGCTCTACTTTCAGTGCATCTGAAAAATGCAAACAGCTGGTTGAGGAGAAGGTTGATCTCACAGAAGGTTGATTTAACTTCATAAATTTGCAGATTAGCAATTTTACTTTAATTTGCCTTAATTCCAATCCTTACAGAAGCATGGAGCAGCATTTATTATTGTGTGGTTGTTGTTGCTTTCTGAAAACCACTATAATACCATTGAGGAAATGAAGCTGTGATAAAGTTACTTATCCAACTTCTAGCCAAACTCAAGCCTGCTTAAATGAGACCAAACCAACCAGATGCAAACTTGGTTAAAATCTGTGCTAGTACAGTACTGAATAATCCTGAGATGAGACCCACCTCTTACTCTCCTATAGGAAATATAATCTAAAGGATCTCGAATGCTTTGGCCTTCTTTTTTCTCATAGTTTGTTCCTGCTGCTCATTTAATATAGCACATTTGCTGCCTTAAGATGGACCCTCGTGAAGGGAGCCCATAATATGTGAACCAGAAAACCTCAGCTCTCAGCTGATCAGTAGCATCTCCTCTGGGCAACAGGTGAAAATTATATCTTGGCATTCATCCAAATTATGTCTGGAAATCAGCACTGTAACTAGGTCTCCTTTGGCTCATGGTCTGCTTCTTCTCAGTGATTACAGCCCTAGGAATTCCAGAGCAGGTGGCTGGATGGTAAACTGAAAATATCCTGGAAGAATGGTGGCATAAGTTATTCTGACAAACCCCTCCAGAACTTGCCAAAAAAAACCAACACCCAACTAGAGGGATGTGAACTTGAGAAATCAAGTTTAACCCCAAGAAGCTGATGACTTGCTTTGCGGAATGCTAGCTTGCTAGTTTTTTTGTTTTATTTTGTTTTATTTATTTTTATTTGTCAATTGCTTACAAGATAATAGGTGTAAGTAAAAACATAGTTATGAATATATGGATACATATAAGAAAAATAAAAAAAATATAAAAGAAACAACAGGACAGGGACGATATGCACGATTGGTGTGCTTATGCACATCCCCTACAGACCTCTTAGGAAAGGGGTGAGGTTAATAGTAGACAGTCTAAGATTAAAGTTTTTGGGGTTTGGGGAAGAAACCATAGAGTCAGGTAGAGTATTCCAGACATTGACCACTCTGTTGCTGA